>CAJNOI010000575.1:0-37354 GCA_905250115.1 Adineta steineri
CTTTCACTATTACGAAGATTTTTTATTCTATCATATCGATTAATTAATGTTTGTGGACGTGAATATCGTTTTTCATTTTCAAAAATACCAACTGTTTTTGGACGTTCATGTGGATTTTTTAATGATGATGTTACTTTGGAATTAGAAATAGTGGCATTACTCGATGGAACAGGTAATGTAAGTGGATCTAGAAAGTAGACGTATGAATATAAATAAGTTTTATAGTGTTGTTTTACCTGTATTGCCAAATAATTCTTCTTCAACAATACTTTTTTTATTCACAGTTCGATAAGCTGATCTTGGTCTAGAAAAAATAAATTATAATTCGAATGAATTTTTTTATTTACCTTCGTCTAAGATTTGATGCTAAACGTACATTTTCAATTGTAGTAAAAATTCCAAAATTAAGTGGAGCTCGAAAATAAACACGTCCTTTCAAACTTCCATCGTTATCACCATGTGGAGTAGCTAAATCAATACCAAGCCAGACTCCAGGTCGACCCATAATTGGACCTTTATAAAGAACTGTTCCATACACGATTTGATTATTTTGTAATACTTCAACACGTTGACCAATAGTTATATTTTCATAAGTAAGCATATTTTTATCTGAAAAAGAAAAGAAGATTATAGAAACTTAAATATCCATTTTAAAATAATTTATTCAGTGGTCTTTCGACCAAGTAATATAAATGTTGGAAACTCCATTTTTAATATATTATTTTCATCTTTAGTTTTCATCATTTTTAACAAACTAAATATTAAGAAAATCATGATAAATATCTTGTTAAAAATTCTTTATCTTACTCTTGACGTAAATCACTAAGAATATCTTTATTTGGATATTTTTCCATATAACGTATATATCCTGACCATGATGTTACATAAGCTAAAAGACGATCAAGATTCCAATCATAGTGTATTCGAACACTTTCATCTCTATTAAATATATATTCATAGATTGAATTTTTCTTTTAAATTTATTTACCGAATTTTTTCTTCATAAGGTAAAATAATGTTAGCATATTTATTATCAATATGAATACGATCTGGTGGAAAATAAGGTCTTACTTTTTGATAAAACTAAATAAATAGATTATTGTAATGGATTAGATTTAATTAATTATGTAATATACATTTTGAAAAGTTTCATTGACTTGTGAATAATCTTTACCAACAATTTGAGGAAATGCATAACCATATACAGCTAATACACCCATAGGTTTAAGTGTTCGATGTACTTCAGAATAAAATTCTTTCAAATCAAACCAATGTGCTGCCTATAAACATACGATAATAATTAGATATTATCATATAATACAATTGAAAATCGACCTGTGCAGCTGTAATTAAACAAAGTGATTTGTTTTCATGTGGTATTGCATTATTTGAACTAACTCTAAAATTAAAATTAAAATTATTTAATAAATAATAATCAAATTCATTTTTTTCATTTTACTTGTATTCAATATTTGATAGTTTATTTTTCTTTTTTGCTTCTTTTAATTGATTTTCACTTACATCATAACCTAAAATAAATTTCGTTTCTTCAAAAAATCTTACTAAAATAAATACTATATTTACCATAAACTTTCTGAAAATAGGGTGATAAAAGTTCTGTACTTTGTCCACTACCACAACCAATATCAGCTGCATAATCAAGTACATTTTTATACTAAAAAAAATAAATAAGACTTTGTAAAATATTTATTAATAAAAATAATACCTTCATAGAAAGAAAATTAATGATTTTAGTCATCAATTCTGGTGGATAGGTTGGTCGAGTTACTGCATAACGAGCTGCATGTTGAGCACCTTCAAAAAAACGTTTCGACATATTGATTTATCTAGAAATATAATTCTTATACGAAATTCAATAATACTAAGCAAATATTATGGCTTTCCTAAAACGATAAAATTAACTTGAAAATCTGATTCATAATAAAACATTTCTTATAAATAAGTGGATACTTTGTTTTTATGAAAGTTCTTATTTTTGTGTTCAAATTTTCAATGTCAAAAAATAGATTAAGAATCTTTCGTTTATTTATTGGTGTTGAATACAATCTATGTTTGGTAGGTAGGTAAGTAGAGAAATGGTCGTTATCGAAAAAGATGTCGCTATTACACTTTATAAAATAGCATATCAATCGATCGATATTTAATAAACTACTCAACGCTTTTGATTCTCATAAGAAATAAAATACTCTATATTATTTGATATACAAAAAATAACTCTCATATATTCATATTAATAATAACAAGAAGAAATGTAATTAAAGCTGGATTGTTTTATTGACAGCAAACAGAATTAAAAAAACTATGAACGTAAATAAAAAAAAAGATTTAAACATTACACAATTAAAAAAGTCATTATTTTTTAAAATGTTGCAGTTTTGTCCTCGTTATCTTCTTTGGTTTCTGGATTTCGTTTTTGAAATTTCATTGAAGCTGCTATACTACCAGATCTTGCATTTCCATCTTCGGGTTTTACAACTTCTACTTCAGTTGTATTATCTTTATTGGGTTTTGATGCATCTATAGAAATATTAAAAACAACAACGTTATTTAAATATATTTAATCATATTAAAAACAAACCTTGTTTTTTATTTGCCTGAGGTGAGAAATCAATGACAACTGGAACTTTTTGAACTGCTTCATCAACACGATCTAAAAGTTCATCAACACTTTGAACATTTTCAATATTAACATGGATTTGATCGCCTTGTGGTGAAGATTTATCATTTGGTGGTGGTGCATTTCCCGTAGTTTTTGCAGTTGTTGTTGTTGCATTTGGAGTATCAGTTTTTTCTACTTTTGTTGTTGCTGATGGTGTTTCTGTTGTTTTTGCTGTTGTTGTTGCATTTGGAGTTTCAGTTTTTTCTACTTTTGTTGCTGATGAAGATGGTGGAGCATCATCTTTTTCTTCTGGTTTTTCTGATGATGATTTTTCGGTGGTCTTTTCGGTTGTTTTTGAATTGGGAGTTTCAGTTTTTTCGACTTTTTCTGTTTTATCTGGTGTTTCAGTTTTTTCCACTTTTTTTGTTTCTGATGGTGTTTCTTTTGTTTCAGCTGTTTTTGTAGCTGTTGGAGTTTCAGTTTTTTCTTCTGTTTTTGCTGATGATGGTTTTTCAGTGGTCTTTGCAGTTGTTTTTGAATCGGGAGTTTCAGTTTTTTCTACTTTTTCTGTTTTATCTGGTGTTTCAGTTTTTTTGACTGTAGTTGATGCATCTTTGTCTGCATTATTAGCTGGCGGAGAAGCTGCGGCAGGTGGTGATGCATTACTGTTTTTTTTCACACTAACATTATTTGATTGGTCAGGTGCACCTTCCAAGATGATTTTTCGAGTACCTGGTTGATTATTGATTGCTTCAAGAAGATCTTCTATTCTATGAACATCTCCATAGACAATACGAATTGGTTCATCTCCATCAGGTTTTTTTTCAGCATCAGGCGATGAAGGATTTTGTCCTTCAGTTTTATCAGCAGCATTTTGATCTTTGCCATTATTTACAACAATTTTCGCCCTTTCAACAGCATCATCTATTCGTTCGAGTAGATCATCAACAGTTTCTACACCTAAGATATGATAAAATGACAAAAACTAATGATATTAATATAAATTATAAATTTATCGAACCATCGAACGAAACATGAACTTGGTCATTGGGATTTTCTTCAGTTGCTGGTTTATTGGTCGTATCTGCACCAGCTGGAGCATTATTTGATGGTGGTGCTGCAGGTTTTTCACTATCATCGTCGCCACCAGCAGCTGGTTCTAAATGAGATATTGTTTGAAATGAATGAATTATACAAATATCATACTAGATGGAGGAGGAGCTGCACCACCAGCAGCTGGTTTTTGATCAGCAGGAGGAGCTGCACTACCAGCAGCTGGTTTTTGATCAGCAGGAGGAGCTGCACCGCCAGCAGCTGGTTTTTGATCAGCAGGAGGAGCTGCATCACCAGCAGCTGGTTTTTTATCACCGGGGGGTTTCGAATCACCACCTGACGGTGGTTCATTTTTTTTATCAGCTGGATCAGAGCCAGGTGGTTCTATAACAGAGATATATTGATAGAGATTAACGAAAAAAAAATGTCTTACTTGATCCAGAAGAAGGAGCAGCAGCAGCACCACCACCTTCTTTATCATCACCAGCTGGTTTACCGCCTGATGGTGGAGCACCAGCTTTACCAGATGGACCGCCGGCAGGTGGTTCTAAAAGACAATATTTATTTAACAAATATTATTTATCATAATATCTTGCTTTTTTCGGAAGAAGCAGCATCACCATCCTTTTTTTTATCGCCATCCTTTTTTTTATCGCCATCTTTTTTTTCATCACCATCCTTTTTTTCATCATCATCAGATGATTTAGAATCATCATCTTTTTTTTTAAGAGGATCACCTGTTGGTGTAGAATCAACACCTGCTGGTAGACCAGCAGGTTTACCGCCGTTAGGTGGTGGTTCTAACAGACAAGATCTCTATCAACAAATATTATTTATCTTAATAACTTACTTGCAGCGGGAGGAGCAGCACCACTACCATCTATTTTCTCATCATCAGATGGTTTTGATTTATCATCATCTTTATCATCATCGGAATCTTTTCCACCCGTTTTTGGTGGTTTTGATGATGCTTTTAATTTTGGATCTGGTTTCTTACCATCTTTATCTTTTTTGTCTTTGTCTTTTTTATCATCGTCACCACCATGAGTCATATTATGAGCTTTTTCTTTTACTTCATGAACTTTATCACGAATTGAATGAGCAGCTTTTGCAAGAACATTTTCGTCTTTTTTTTCTTCAGTCTTTGTAGTTGTTGTTGTCTTCTTTTTATCTGCTGAACTATCTTTCTTTTTATCCATTATAATTTGTAACTATTATATGACGTCAAGAATGAATATTTGTATCGAAGAGAAAAATCGTCGTTATTGTTAAGTATAAAATCCAAATATGTATGCATACGAAATAATATGGGTGTCTTTTTATAGTATGTAATAACACTAAAACATCGTGCGTATTCATTTGATATGCATCATTGATCACCTCTCTAGCTTAATCGTATTAATCGATGCTTAATGATAAATGCGTCAAGGTTTGTTGAGTAGATTAAAGGGACAAATACGACCAAAGTTCATTATATTGTTATGATTAAGCATCATGAATTGATTGTAACGTTTAATATAAAACAGATTTTATCCATAACTGAATTTATATTTTCGTATTATAGAGTAATCATAATTTTGATTTTATAATACAATAGTAAAAGATAATTTACTTTATTTGAAAACAATATAAAAAGGTACGACACGTGAGATAAAGGTAGAAAGCTATTTAATGAAAAAATTTGTTTTTCTACGTTGTTAAAAAACGATAAATGTACATGATTTTTTTTAAAAAAAATGCGAGAGGTATTTAGAAAGCAATCATATATAAAATATTACAAACTACTTTACTTATAGTTTTATATTTTTTTTATTCATATTCATTTGATATTAGCTTGTAAATATATATTTTATTTGAATTTGTACTGATGATATATATGAACATCTAATCATTATATGAGACAACTTCACTAAATTTAATAATAAACAATTTATTTTCTAAAAAAAAGATCAGTGTTATACATCACGATTAGAGATTTGATCATTAATTGTAAAATTGTTATATGTTATAAAAAAATAGTGGTCATATTTCGGCAAGATAGTGTAGTATTTCTCTCAAAGGCGGATGAAGATATGGCGTTTCAGCATAAAAGATCCTCTCGATCTTCAACAAACATTATGTACGAATCTTGCCTTCGGACCACTGCCGATAGCAATGCAGGAAACGGCTATTTATGTTGAAACAAAAGGTGTTGTGCAATATTTTTTTCATTATGAGCAACGAGCAACAGAACATATCGCAATAATTTGTCTGTTCTTTTATGAAAATTTTTTCGAGACACACATAAATATTGTAAGTGAAATAAGATATTTTTTTTAGTTATGTATAAAAAGCTGTAATACATTAGTATTACGTCTTTTTTGGTGGATATGGCCTTTCAGCATATCCTTATTATTTAGTTGAATTCTTGCTTGAAAGCGTTGTAAATGTGGCAGTACTCTCCCCTGCCTAAACTTTTTACTACTTTACTCTCATATATACTAAAAACAAAATGTGATGATGAAATAACATATTTTTTTCTTCTAGAGATGAATCATGATTGAGAAAAAATATTTGTACCCACAATTTTTACAATCTACCATTTTTATCAAATAATTACAAGCTAAATTTATATATTCAAAACGTAATAGTCGTGTTTTTTTGGATACGTAATCATCGAGTATAAATCGAAGATTATATGACGATTTATTTTTATGTGATTCATTATTTTCCTATTTTGATTTACCTGACTAAATCGTAGTGAGAAATACGAAAACAGTATTCATATTTACCTTAACAAGACGTCGCTAGAATCTGAGTTAAATAACTAATGACTAAATCCTATTATCTATGTTGTAAGATATTTTCTAGTAGAACGATATCATTGTTATTGTAAAAAAGAATATACAATTATTTACCTATGATATTAGTCTCACATCTTTATTTATAATTTATCTGAACTTTTCAAAAACTGTTGTACTTGTCCTTTCCATAATAATTCTAAATCATTAATTCGTTCAAAACATCGATAGATTTCACGTTGAAGTTCATCATGTAAACGATGAATTTCATTTTCTTGTTTTTGAATTATATAATCAAGAGTTTCTTGTAGTGTATTTGCATACGGACGCATAGTAATCAATTGTGGTGCACGTTCGAGTAAAACTTTATAAAAAATAAAACACAATTAAAATAATAAAATCAAAGAAAATTATTTGACTTATTTACGTCGTCCAGATATTTTCAAAATTTTGTTTTCATTTTTCACTTCATTAAATTCAGCTTGTAATTGTTGCAATTGGTCATATACTGATATATCTGGATAAGAATAAATCATCGTTTGATATACTTTTCATGGAACTTGGAAATAAGACTTGAAGGTAATAATGTAATTTTATATTTATTAGTTTAGTACTACTAGAAGAAAATTAAGAGAGAAACCGAGGGAAAAAAATAACATTTTTTTGTCGTTTGTTTTAAAAAGAAAGACAAAAAGGTGATTCTATAATTAGCAATGAACGTAAGGCAAATATGTAGACAGAAAAATAACTTTTCGAGTTTTATTCAAGGTTTATTAATACTAATTTGATTAAATTAAAAATATTCATTGAACTGAATATTTCGTGATGTTTGTTTTACTTGTACACGGATGTTTGCTTTATTTTATAATACTGTTGTTATTACAAGAAATATAAACATTGTATACTTTTTTTTTTGCTCTTCAAAAGGATAGGAAAATCTATGGCATTACTGACTCATAAATTAAATTGATCTTCATACAATCCATTGAATCATGTCAATTTGTTCAGAATTTGAAGTAAATTTTTATCTTATTATGAATAGCCTAGATTCATTTGCAAAACGACCAGAATAAAAAATTGCTTCAGACCAAGACGCGTTCTAGCGTTAATAATATTTTCTTATATACTAAACGTAGATTAAAGTATTAATATTGAACATCATTTTATTTCAATGAACTATATTTATATCTTTATTTGAAATATATTATTTAACATTAAAAAAAAGTAATTGTCTGACTGATACGCAGTATAGTTTTTTTTAGAAAACAGACATGCTTTCTATTTAATTTAAAAGTCAAATGAAATAAAGGGAATTGTTTAGTAAATATAAATGATATAAAACATGTCTTTTTTTGTAAAAGTTTTTTACCTGTCTATGAATTTACTCATTCATCATCAGAAGATATCGTGAATGAGTATCTTCTTGTCAATTATTATAACGAATCTTCCACAACATATTGAATCTTTTGTTTTCAAGAATCAATTTTTAAGTAGATTACGTGATCAAGTAGTATTAATCGTTTAATAGGCGAGTTTTGTGTGACCAAGTTGCTCTTCAAAAATCTGAATCAGTAATAACTTACTTCAAAATTTCTCGCTGAAAACACCGTTCCGTTTTTTTAGTCCCGACGATTCCAACACTTATGTATAGAATTCAATCGATTTCACAGTTCAATTTAATATATCACATAAGAAATCTTTTCATTCACACATCTCTTCACAATATATGCTGTAGTAACATTCAATACTGAAATTTTAATTGAAAACTATTGAAGCTGTAAGCATACATAATTTCTGTTCTACTTATTATGATAAAAATATCTAATTGAGTTTTCTAAACGTATTTTGAAATTTTAAGATAATTACATATAACCATTGCTTTTTTACTGGTTTATTAGTCTGTTTGTAATATAAAAAAATACAGATTTGGTTTAAATATAAAAAAGCACTAATACACACGTACAATAAATATCTAATAGACGACTGTTAAATATCAAAAATATGATTAAAACTTCACCAAAGATGAGTTTCTCGAACTTCAGAAATAATTTGATTTGCTTTATGTAATGCCTAAAAGAAATTTGAAGTAAATTTTTTGTGAACAACAAATATTAAGAGAACTTACTTCAAGCATTTCTTGTGCATCTTTACGTCGCTGTGCGATATGACTTGATTCATTTAATAAATCATCATCTTGATTAACAGTTCCCTTATATAATAATGCAACAAGTTCACTTTGAAGTTGATCTTTAATAAAATTAACCAGAAAATGCATAACAGCTTTTGGTACACTATCTTGAATATTTTTTCGTACAATTAAAAAATACGAACGAATTAATCTTTCTGAAAAAAAAACAATTTAACTAATAGAATTAGAAAAATAAATTAATTACCAATCACTTCACAATCACGTTGTTCACGTTGTGAAAGTTTTCGAGTATTGATAGTTGTCTAAACGAAAAATAAAATGTCATTATTATCACTTTTAGATTGAAGCATCAAGTGTGTTAACACTCAAACGGTTTTTGTGAGTCTTGTAAGACCCACAACGCTTTTTTTGACTCTCAAAACCTTTAATCAGGAACGTTTTTATTTATCAGGACTCATAACATCGTATTTATGTCTGATGAAAATTATGATGCAAATTTCGATTCGTCCACACCCAGCTTAAAACAAATAAAATTTTAAGTTCTCATTATGTAGTAAAATGAGAATACCGTTCGAGGGTTAATAAGAAGTATATCATCAGACAAACATGTGGGTGTGGATAACGACAAAACTCAAAAATACTCACTCCATCACCAAGTGGTGCCATGATTGGAGAAGTAACAGTACTATTCGATGTATGTATTGAGGATTGTATACCATTAACTAATAGTCCATTATGTTGAGTTAATACTTGATTCATGGAACTTGATCGTCCTAATGTCGATTCATCATTCATCTAGCAAAAAATATTCTAATCAAATTTTTCTGATTTAAGATTTAATAAAACTAACTCGATTATCATGTTTTGGTGTATTCATTAAATAATCTCCACTGGTCAAAGCTTTATGAATAAGTCCAGCTTCATGAAAATCTGGATGTTTTGTATTAATATATGCTAATTCAATTCCAACGAGATTTTCTACCATACGATTTGTTTCCGGTAATCGCCGACGTAATAATTGTGTTACAACATCAACAATTTTTTCATGTAAACGTGGAAAACGTATAAATTCTTGCTACAAAAAAAGAAGAACGACAAAGTCTATAGATATTTATTAAAGATAAAATAATCTTTACTTGAGCGCCACAATGTTGAATAATTCTTTGTAATTCTTCATGTACTAATTCTACGCAACGTAAACTTGGATCTTCTAAGCGTTTTATTTGACGTTTAACAAGTAATTCAAATGATATTTCTGGAACAAATAAAGCAGGTCTTGAACCCTAAATAACAAAAAAATAACATTAATATTAATAAAATAAGAATTCCGTAAAATAATACATTAGCATTTCGTATTGCTGTAAGAATATCAAATGTTGTTAAATTATCTAGTGGATGAATCGATTCAAGTGCACGTGCAAATGTTTCATGAAATATGTAACAAATTCTAGCGCCACCACATCTACGAAAGAATTACATAAAAATAGTTTATATGAATATATATATATATGAATACAAACAATTCTGAAACTTCAATATTTTTTGCTGTGCCTTCAATAGTTGCACAATAATTTGAAGCAAATTTTGTTATAATTTGAAGAAGAAGTCGACCCTTATAATAAATATTTTTTGTTAAAATTTCATTTTTAAAAACATTATATATATACTTTATCTTCAATTGGTTCACCGAAAGAATTAACGAGTGTTTGAAAATGCGATACCATTTGATTAATACGAGTTTTTAATGATGGTAAACAATCACGAATATGATACATAAGTAACTATTAAATATAAAAATTAGTTTTTTTGACTTTATAAGAAATCTATAAATATACTCTGTTCAATGTTTTAGCAAGAAATGGTGTTCCATTACGATTAGCAATTGATGGATAAGTTTTTTGAAGAAAAGCAGATTCATAACGAAGTGCTTCCTCAATTGGCTAAAACAATAATTTTCTTATATTTTGAGATTAATAAGAATAACAAACTTTTTTCTTATGTATATCTTCTTGGCTTCGATTAACAACACCAATAATGCCTAATTTAACTGGAATAACTCGTCCACATAAAACATCATATGCATCAGTTCCACGATCCATTAAATCGAGTTTTGTTAAAACAGCTAATGTTCTTCTTCCTAAAAATCAAATTTATTCTTTTCAAGCAGAACTAGACTTTCGATATGAATTAAGAAGAATTATACTAAGGAATCGATCTTAAGCCAAAGAATATCGATTTGATGAAAACTGAAGTTATAAGATAAATATATACATATTAACAAACCTTCTGGATCGACTTCTTTTGCAAATTTAACTGCTTCTGATGTTGAAAAATCGATATTCGCTGGTGTAATAGCAAGAATGATTGCATTTGGATTCGAAATATAATACAAATAAAGATTTCGTACTTGTTGTTCAATATCAACTGGTTGATCTTCAACAGGTATCTGTAATTAATTAATATATTAAAATTAGTTTAATTTTATTTATACTTTAGTTAAACCGGGTAAATCAATTAATGTTAATGTAACAACATTTGGTGAATAAATTTTTAATGTTATTGGTTCTTTTGAAATATTCTAGAATAAATAGAGAATATTTTATAAAGGAATTTGAAAAGAAAATAGAGACCTTTTTTCCACCAAGTCGATCAGTTTCAGCTTCAATTTCACATCGAATTTCATTAAAATTTGTATAAACTTTATCTTTAATATGTGTAAATACAGCAAATTCATCTTCATTCGGTACCGGACCTATTTTGAAAACAAATGAAAACTTTTTTGTTTTTATTTAAATTATAAATTACATCCTAAATTTTGACATTGAATTTCTTTATCTTCGACAGGTGTATAAATAAGTTGAAGAGTTAATGGACGTCGTGTAACAATTCCAGTACCACGTGGAAGAAAATCTCGTCCAACAATATTTTCTATAACAGAACTTTTACCAGCACTCTGTAAAAATTAAAATGTATGATGAAATGTTAAAAAACAATATGTAAGAAACAAACTTGTGAACCAACAACAACAATTTGTGGTAATTGAATATTTTCTGAACCGACAGTATTAAATACATCTTGAAGTTTATTAAGGATAGGAATAAGAGCGTCCATTTATTTGATATAAATGATCAGATTAAATAATAAATGAACGACAAACGTAACGTTGTTCTTTCTTTCTTTCGTGATTAGAGATATTTTTTAACCAATCAGATTTATTTAAAAATATTTATAATGGTTATTTCTAAGCAACGATTAAGAATGATAAACTCTTCATGATCAATTATTAATCCAATTTTTCTTTTCGAAACTAGAAGGATGATTATAGTTAAATCTATTCTATTTCTATTTCTACTAATTCTTCCATCGAATATTGTTTTTACACAAAGTACTTCTAATACTTATAATGCTTATCAAATAAGTGTTCCATACGTTACAACATGTTTATCAAGTCAATATTATGATATTGCGTTATTACAATGCTCAAATTGTCCAGATAATGCAGTACAAAAATCGACTGGTAACAAAAATTCGATTGAAATTTCTGTTTTGTTTTACATTCGTTCGTAGTTACTAATTAAGTAATCGTATTTTTTCAAATATTTTACAAAAATATGAAATATTGAATCGTTGATTTAGAAAGGGTATCGCGAGAATTCTGTTTATTGATATATGAACAATAAAGAAAATAAAATCTTTAATTATATCATTTTCATTTAGACAACACACAATGTGAATGTATCGATACTTCATATTATTATGCTGTAAATCAAGGTGGTGGTTCATTACTTTGTTCAAAATGTGCTTCTGGATTTGTATGCATACAGAAATTTTATTTTCTTATCATATATAAATATATATTGATTTTTAGCGACGATCAACTGATGGATTTGGATGTACTCTTTATAGTAGTAGTTGTGCTACCTCAACTTCGACCGTAGTTCCTTGTGATTAATAGATTTTTTCCTTGAGTAAAATAAATAGTATATTATCTTTTAGCGGAATCAAATCTTGATGGTAGTGTATATTCATCTAATTCCACATCAACTAGTCCACGCTATACTGGTGAGACATGTCAAACTTGTGTAGCTGGTGCTTGGTCTGATCCAGATAATCAACGGTTGAAAATAATCTTTTTTTATAAAATTCTTTTATCTTGAGTTTTTTTAGATGTACTCCATGTGCTATAGTTACTCCTCATATCGGGTCAGCACCAACAAGCATCAGTTGTTGTGCTCTTAGTGATATTAAAGTAAACTATTCTTTTAGCAAATATATAGTATAACATCACTTTATTTTTCATTAAGGATGGTATGTGCTTAACTTATATAATCAATACATTGAATATTGCTATATCACCTATTTATAATAACCGATTTAACGTGAGTTTTGTACATGTTTTTCTCATATATAAATCTTCTTTATAAATAATCTAGAGTCCAACAGTTTCATCATTTTTTAAACAACATCTTGATGCATCTTTATATCTTTGTCTAGTAAATTAAAATATTTTCTTTGCTTTTAAAATTTTCGTCTATTATTTAAAGATGAATTTAAATAATAACACTGCAGCTCAAACAACAAATCGAACTCTTTTATCGAATGCAACAGCTTGTCAAGTTTTAGCGAATATCGTTGCTATGCAATTTTATTATCCGGTAAATAATTATGCTTATAATCTATATCAGAATTATATATGGACGCCAACATCTTCATCGGTATGGTCAGCTTCAGAGATAAGGTTAATAATTCAAAAAAATTAATTTAAACTAAAATTAAAGATTTGATTTCATATAGAACATCAATACCATTTCTTGCTTATCCATCAACATATTATCAAGAAATAAATAGTGCATCATATAACTGGATACCAGTAGCATCATCTACTCAAAATAATTTAATAAGATATAAATTAGCAAAATATTCTCCAACAGGAAAATATATTGGACTTTTTGATGCATTTGATGCATATCTACAATTATGTGGTAGTAGTTATACCGATGGTAGACCAGCGTTTACATTTGGAACGCAATATAAAAAAGCAGTAAGTAATGAAAGATTAATATTTAGAATCGTTTTTGTCCTTTATTTGGCGAATAGATGAAAATATGATAGATAAGAAATTATGAAAGGAAGGTTTGTGTTTAGAGTTCAGCTGCTTTTTGCTTATTTCGCATGGGTTAAGTCTTAGCTTTAGATCTTGTTACGATGATCACGTATTACAGAAAGTCCGCATTTTTTATTTTAAATTGCTAAACAATGATTTTTAGCTGATATATCTCTAATTTTGATCATATCAATTGGTGATTGTGCTTGATTATGAATGCTGCTATAGGAATCTTTGTTAGAATAGTGTTCCTTAATTTAATAAAAAAATTTCGAAATAAAATTGAAAACAACTTTTTTAGTGTAATATTCGTGTTGATGCATTATGGTCTTCAACATTATATGATACTGCTTTTTATGATCCATGTAAGTTTTCCTTTCACATAATGTGTATCTACAAATTTATTAATATTTAATCTTAGACATTTTATTTACTCAATCTGGTACTGATTATATGTTACCAACACCAGTTGTTATCAAAAATTATAAAGCAAATGATAGTTCAAGTCCTAATCAAAATGGTATTTATTCACATTTACATATATATTTTTTATTTTTCTTTATGTACATTATTTAGATGATGAATCACAATGGGTTTATCATCGACGTTTTTTTCTAATTGATCGTATTTCTGGTATTCTAGATAGTACTGGTGGTATATTATCCTTAAAATATTTCTCACTTTTTCTTTCAATTTCATTATTATTATTTCTAGAATTAAATAATATTCATTATGCTAAATCAATTAAAATCGTGAATACATTAACAAATAGTGCTGCTAACATTCAACCACCATTAATTATTATTGAATACGGTGAATTAGCTATATCCGATACAGGAAAAGGAAGTCTTGTAGAGGTAAGATTAAAACGCCTTCATTGGTGCTATAGAGAATTTATTCTGCAATAATATATAAGAGCCTTTGAATGATGTACTAGCTAGCAAACTTGAATTCAAAATTTATGGTCACGATTTTTTCTGAAAGAAGGATGATATATTAACCTATCACCCACATCCTCATTTCAGATTATTCTTGATCATACTTAGCTATTTCCAGCCATTGGAATACGTGATTGCCTTGTTTTGTATTCAATAATTTTTGGCGCTAATCGCTAAGGTCTGCCATAAGGGAGGAGTGTCGTAAAAACTCGACTTATAACTTACACTCACTCTTTTCTTTTGAAAAATATATGCGGGTCCCATAATACTTCCTATATATATATATGTTTTATTCAAATAGATTACATTTGAAACTCAATATCGTATGAATCTTGATACACATATCAGTAGTATATGGATAGCAATTGGTGTTTTATGTGGTTTGGGTTTCATATTGTCATTGATAGAAACAAGAGTTTGGTATTCAAGAGCTGGAAAGATAATGATTGATTTAGGAGTAAGATAATTCTAATTTTTCTCAAATTAATATTTTACATATTTATTAAAATTTTTAAAGACAATTGGTAAATTTTTCCTATATTTAATTAATTCAATTGGTACAATTTTTTTTATTGTTATGGCGGGTGTATCACTTTGGTGGTTAATATTTTTTAAAGTAAAATAAAAAAACTGTTCATTTTTACCTATAAGAAAAATTTTATAATCTCTTCTAGAGACAAGATGCAATCTATTTAGTTATACCAACAACTATTCAACAAACTTCATTTACTGTACTTGTTGTTGTTGCATTTGTTCTTAAAACATTAGATATTCTTCATTTAATTATTCGTCAATCAAATATTGATATTTTCTTTATTGATTGGGAAAAATCAAAATCAGGTTAGATTAAACAAATTTTTCATAAATTTAAATATTTTTTTTTTCTAGGAAATCCAAATACAATTTCAGTTTGGCGATCATATTTTGTAGCAAATGAATATAGTGAAATTCAAACATTTCGTCGTATTAATGTTACATTTCAAATTATCTTTGTTTTACTTTTATTAAAAGTAAATCAAAATATTTTATTTATTTCATTAATAAAAATGATTTTCTATAGGTAATTAACTTAGAGAATGTTGCTACAATTCAACCAGGAGTAAATCTTTTTCCATCTTCAACGGATTATGTGCCAGCTTATAATGGTATTCTACGTGTCGGTATTGCTTTTTCTATGTGGCTTGGTGTTGGTAAATACAATCTTGAATATTTATATTAATTCAAAAAAAACTCCTTCTTTCTAGCTCTTATTCAATATTTAATTTATATTTTATTCTACCAACGTTTTGTTCAAGATAAAATAATTAATTTTCTTGATTTATGTTCAGTATCAAATATAAGTGTATTTATTCTTATGGATAATCTCTATGGATATTATATGCATGGTCGATCGCCACATGGAACAGCCGATGTTAATATGAAAGAAATGATGACTAATTTAGAACGTGAATCAAATCAAAAGATTGGTACGCGAGGTTTACAACCAAATTCGGATGATCAAACATTTATTATTCGAGTTGATAAAGCATTTCGATCACAATATGAATTATTACTTAAAAATTATCAAGTAAAAATATATAGGTTAAATAAATATGAGTTTAATTTGTTTTTTTTTAGAATCGAATTCTTACACGTTTAACAAAAAAAGGTGATGAACATGAATGCGAAATTCTATTAGCGTCATATCGAAATTTAAATGAATTTTTATGTGCTTTTATTAATCAATCATTACCAACATATAGTTATAGTGTACGTCCACGTGTTTTCTTAGAAAAAATTCTCAATTGTGAATTACGTTTTCGAAATACGCCAATATCACAAGAACAAACAGAAAGTATATTCTATATTGGTATGTATAAAAACAAAACATGAATAAGATAATTATTATTTACTATTTTTTCTCTTATAGATTTAGATAGAAATTTTACTAAAACATTATTTGCTGGTTATGAAAATTCATTATTTATTTGGAATACAGCAACATTTCTTTTTATTGATTATTTTGCAATGAATTATGTTTTAGCAGCAATTATTACTTATTTTCTTAATTTAGTAAGAATTATTCTAATCTATAAAAAAAATATACTTTTTTTAATAGATTGCTGGCAAATTACGTGTATCACTAGGACAACGAAATTTATCAAAGAAAACATTAATTCCAAAAAATTTTCTTGTTTAAATAATTAAACAAGAATATACGAACTATTTGTTTTTATTTCCTAACAGTTTTTTTTATGTTTATAGTCACAATTTTAAAATAAAATAATCTTGTTTGTTGTAGAATTTATGTAGAAATAAATCTATTTAATATATGTCCTTAGTAGTAGATCTGAGTCAGAGATATATTATTTAGGGAATGGACGGATTTTATGATATAGTCGGTACGATTATTGTTGCTTTTGAATTTCATTGAAGAATACAAACAGGAAGGTGTATGAGATCATGCAGATATCCTGTTCTTCTTCATTTCATTGAATTGAATAAGAAAGAATATCAAAATAGATTTTCATCACTATAATATAATTTATGTAAACAGCTGGTTTTCGAAGACATGAACAATTTAATTATAGTGTTCGACATATGACTCATTCTAAATTTTTAGAATAAACTGTTTTTGTTGGCATAGGATTGTTATTAAAGCATTTTATTTGTTTCTGTTCTATCCTAATTCAACTATCGATTGTAGTATGATAAAACGTTCATCAGTAATTATTCGATATATCGATCTTTTTCTAATCTAAATATATGTACAATATTCTTCTTTCTACTCTATTGTATTTGTATTAAATGCATTCTTAGTGAATGCATTTGTTATGCATGATAACTTCGTGTAACAATTGAGCAATCTTTTAATCAAAAATAGTTCAGCTGAAATTAAACAACAAGACCTTTTATTCTAAATTACTACCAAAACATCTACATTGCAAGCCTTTTGTTCTGATTTCATAATCTTTATATAAAATAATGATTTTCTGATTATTTAAAAATTGATTTTTTTATCAACAAATTATGCAATCCTTATACTCTTCGACCTTATATGTGCATTGTGTTGTAGTCAAGTAAATATTATTTTTTTCTCTATCCATTTCCGATTAATCATTCATATTTCATATGTCAGAAAGACGACTTTTTTTTTCTCCTCAAACTATTTTACATATACATACAAATTTTGTCAATTATCAAAGTCAATTATAAAATATCCTACAAAATTCTTCGACATTTTTTCCTTTTTCTTTTGTTCAACTTTTTTTTCTCATTCTCTTTCAATATCATTCACGTGCATACTTAATTGTTAAATGTAATGATAAAATATTTACCACTTCTTCATAGCGCCGTTGCATACATTTCCTCCTTTCTATTCGCTCATGTATACATACACACTCAAAAAAAAAAGATTTTAACAACCTGAAATGTTTATTACTCTATAAAAAAAAAAAGATATTAGACATTGTAGTTGCTATCACTACTATCATGAAGTTGATTGAAGAGAGAGAGAGAGAGTGAACAGAATGTTAGTTAGTAACAGTTCTTATCGATTATGTATATTTAGTATTTCCCTCGTCAACTATGCATATAGATTTTTCAGTGCACGTGTATTTTTCTTTTCTTTTTAATTAGATTTGCAGATATATATTTAAACATAATCCTTATGGATATTGCTAGTCAAACTCTTAATGTTTATGTTGCGGTGGGAGTTTTATCAGGTTTAGGTTTTATTATTGCTTTGATTAGAACATGGAAATGGTTTTTAAGATCTGGTAAAGAAATAATCGATTTAGGAGTAAGAAATTAAGAAATTATTTTATTTAATTAATGTTTGATCGATTTTAATAGACAATTGGAATATTTACCTTTCATTTAATTGGTATTATTGGTACAGTTATTTTACTTGTTACAGCTGGTGCTTCAGTTTGGTGGTTATTGATTATTAAAGTAGAAAATTAATTTTATTTATCGAGAAATAACTAATATATTTATTTTTCTATAGAAACAATATGAAAATAGTTCTTATGGAGATATTAGTTCATTTGAAAATTTACTAAAATTTTTTCTTATTATTTCATTTGTATTAAAAACAATTGATATTATTCATTTAATTGTACGACAAACACGAATAGAAATATTTTTTATGGATTGGGAACGAACAAAAATAGGTTAAGAAATAGATGAAATTTAAAATAATATATAGTCATTTTGTTTTAAAATAGATTATCATAAGATTTCAGTTTGGCGAACAAATTTTGTAGCCAATGAATTTAATGAAATTCAAACTTATCGTCGTATTAATGTAACATTAAAATTATTTTTTGTTTTATTTTTTCTTAAAGTAAACTTTTCATTTTTCTTTTCTTAATTTTCTATACAAGTATCTCTCATGTAGGTAGTCAATCTTGAAAGTCTCTCCTGTGTTAATAATGAATTTACTCTATCTACATCTCCAACAAATTGCACAGAATACAATCCAATTTTTCGTACTGGAATAGGATTTATTACATTATCAGGCACTTGTATGTATTGATTTCATTGTTTTTAATAATATTTATTATGAATTATATTTTAGCGATTATTCAATATCTTGCTTTTACATTATTTTATCAACGTATAATTGCAGATAAAATAATTAATTTTATTGATTTATGTTCGGTATCAAATATAAGTGTATTTATTCTTGATCAATATTATCACGGATATTATATTCATGGTCGTTCACCACATGGTAAAACTGATGTAAATATAAAAGAAATAATTATGAATTTACATCGTGAAGAAAATCAAACAATTGGTACAAGAGGTTTACAAGATAATTCCGACGAACAAATATTTATTATGAAGATTAATAGAAATTTTAGAAAACAATATGAATTATTATTTCGAAATTATTATGTAAGAAAAACTTTTATATTTATCAGAGAGTATAAATAACTTCTGGAAAGGACTGAATCATCTCCAGACTTCCTATGATAGTTTTTTGCCATTAGTAGACAAAACGATTTCGATAGATGAGATATATATTTTATCGAAAATGAACGAAATATGATAATTTACATATGCAGCATTCATACGACTAACGTAGTCATTTTTCGGCATTTATTTTAAATGTTTTTCTTCTTGATCATAAAACTACATAATCTAGTTTGTCATTATTAAATTATCACTACTGATAAAAACAATCTCATCTATATGAAGTGAATGTTTATGCTTAATAGAAACTGATTAGTGCTAAAAGCACGAATTATTAACATGTTTACTTTCTTTTAGTCATCAATAATAAGATACTCAACAATTCTTTACTTTTAGCTATAACTAAACAAATTTGATTGATTAGTTAATTCTTATGTAATAAATCGAATTAGATTTAGATTTTTTTTTCTCAATGAATTTCATATAAAAAATAATCCTTGATTTTCTATGCGATTTATGTAGAGTTATATTGGTCCACGAAAAACACGTGAAGATACTGAACGTTATACAGATATGTTACTTCAGTCTTATCAAAATTTAAATGGGTTTTTATGTGCATTCATTGATCATTCATTGGCTTCATACAAATATTTTATTCGTAATCGATATTTTCTTGAAAAAATTTTTAATTATGAATTTCAAGCTCGAGCAAGCACAGAGTTAGATGGTATTACTGATAATATTTTATATCCTGGTAAGAAAATCTTTTTCCAAAAACAAAAATAAACTCATTATTGTTTTATTTTTCTTCTAGATAACGAAAAAACTTTTACAAAAACATTATTCTATGGTGAAGAAAGTTCTTTATTTATATGGAATATAGTTACATTTCTCTTTATTGATGCTCTTGCTAGTAATTATATATTAGCAACTGTCATTACTTATATACTCAATTCAGTAAGACTTTAATTTTTTGAAAAATAATCAAGAAAAATTTATTTATAATTCATATATAGATTTTTACTGGTATACGTAAATCATTTGGTCGAAGAAATTTATCTCGAAAAACATTAATTCCAAGAAACTTTCTAATTTAATATATATATATATATTATAACTCTAAGTTGTACAAATAAAATTTAAAAATAATAAATTTGTTGATTTCATATCATATGTATGTCTATAATAATGAAAAAATTTCGAATATTATTTAATCAGTTATATTATTATCATCTTTTTGGCCAATATATTTCACAGTTAAAAATGCATTAATAACATGAATTAATATTTTTAAATGTTGACATTGTACATCAATATGAATAATTGTATTTGTTTCATTTGAAGATAAATAACGTTTAAATTGAAAATATATTTGATCTCTTCCATTATCTGAACTTGATTGAAGTTGTTCAAATGTAAATGTCCATAACATAATATTTGTTTCATTATTATACATTTCAAAACCTTTATTTATATCAATTATTAATCGACATATTTGTCCGTTAAATGTACAACCAAACGTACGATTTTGAAGTGAATAAACAGATATATAGAGTGATCGTTGATAATTTAATATAAAATCATCATATTCAGTTTTTCTTTCAAAATTTAAATATCGACAATCAATTTGTATATCATTTGGTAATGTTAATGTAAAACAATATCGACGATTATCAATATGATCTTTTGATGATACAATTTCAAGAAATATTTCAGTAATAGGATATACACGTGTACAACAAATAAAATCATATGTACATAATGGTGGTGATTTATTATCATCAAATATATAAAGATCATTACCTTTAAAAACAATAAAGATTGATTTCCATTGTGGTAAAAGATTATCATTAAGATTAATAATTCGTTCATTAAGCCAAGTTGTATAAAATATTTGTTCACTTGATAATAATGTTTGATTAAGTTCAGCTAATATACGTGTTGTTAAATTACGTATAACCATATTTATACGTGATATCCACATATTCTGTTGAAGACATGTATTTGTTATAATAATACCTGTTTGAGAACCATTGAGAGTATATAATTGAAATGAATTAACTCGTAATTTATCTGTACCATTTAGATATTGACTAACATATGCATAAAGAAGTGAATATTCTTGCATGTTAATATTAGAATTATCATTATTCTGTAAAATAATAAATAATTTTATTAATTTAGTTTTTTACAAGCAAAAACGTAATATTTATTTATACTATGTATACAGAATATATTTCCATATTATTAGTTACTAGAGAAAGAAAAATCTGAGTTGATAGTGTGTATTGGTTCACAAATATTTATTGACAAGTGATTTTATTAACTTTACATAGTAGAATGAATGATTAATATTCTATGTTGAATTAAATGTAGATATATACAAATCAATTGATTGATTTACGAAAATAGAGAATATTAGAAGCCATATGTAGAAATTTATCTATTGATTCTTTCTGAGAATTATCTGAAGGTTAATTTGATGTATTTTCAAGTATTATCTCAACTTGATTCAATTACGATATGAAATCAATTACTCAGTTTTCAAAACTTTTCTTTTACGAATATTTACGTTTAATTTTCTTACTTTTTGTTGATCGGATGCTAATAGTGACCAACGTTTATCTTTTGTATTTTCAGATGAATATTCTGCTGACATACGTTTTTGATCATGTATCTCATTAGTTAAATATCGTCTTGGTAATGTCAAATCATTCGATGTTGCTTGTACGGATGATGATCGATGTTTTTCTGCTGTTAAATGTAAATATGTTGCCATATCATTCATATATTTAACAGTTAAATGAACTTGATCACCAGATGCATCATGTAATCTATTAATAACTTGATCATGTGTTAAATTAGATATGTCTTCATTATTTATATTTAAAATTGCATCACCAATATTTAATAGATGAGTATTATTATGCAGAACACGCGAAATAAGAATTGGAAAACCTATTAAGAAAAAATTAAATTAAATTAAATTTTTTTAATTTTATTTACCTGTATCACTACCACCTTTAATCCAAAAACCAAATGAACGTGTGATTGCATGTCGTACAATTGTAACATTTCGTGGTACTATTGCTTGAATATCTTTATTATTTGATGATAAATTTTGACTTGTATTTAAAGGTCGAATAATAAGTGATTCCGATGTTAATCGAAGTAGAACTAGGTAAGGTTTTGACCGACCATCACTTAATAAAACTTGATCTTCAAAAAGTATATCAGATATATGTGATCGTTGTTGATTATACATTACAATTTTAATCTATGAAGATAACACATCTAATTATCCAATGTGAAAACATTCTGCTTTCTTCATACTAAATTACTTACCCTCAATGAATAAGATAGTACTGTTCATTATACCTACAACGATGTATATATATATCATCGGTATCAAACACTATTCAAATCATCACATCTAAAAAAAACGAAGTATTACATCGTTATACAATAATGTTGACATGATTAAGATAAGCCATCATCATCAAGATGAATGGAAGAAAATCATTTTTTTCTATTACATGTTATATATAGTAAAACAACATAATTGACTATATACCATTCATTTAGAATAGAAGAAAAAGAATAATATTTGAAGGTCTATTTCGAAACAAAAAATACTTGATAAAATAACGATAAGAGAATTGTTGTGAGATTTATGAATAAATGCAACGGAAAAAAAGGCAAACGAAAGAAGAATAACGTTTATAATTGGCGATACTTATCAATCTCGTGCATTACTGATTAACGATTGTGTACGAGCACTCTAAACAAATGCCTCAATATATGTTATTCTTTTTTTTTTATTATTATTATTGAACATAGCTTTTACTATGCATTTAGAAAAGAACATTTTTGGAATGGCTGACGATTACTTTTTTCTGTCGACTTCTCTCGTTTTTCTCCTTATTACCAACATGGCATTTACTTATATGGTGCAAATGAAATTAGTTGTTCGATGTATGCTTGCATGATCTACAGTGCCATGATGCAAATTTTAACATCCGACAGAACACAACAAAAAAAAAAGCCGCATGTCGGATGTGAGTTTTCAAATATATAAATATTAGTTAAACATCAAAAGTAATTAAAATAAGTTTCCTAGCGTTTTAATGAATAGATGAATTTAGTAATATTCTCATTCCGCTTTACTTTATTAATGTAAATATTTAATAAAATATTTATATTTCTATTACATATGAACAAAACACTCATTTAATAAAACAAAATCTCTCTCTTGTGTGTGTTAATCTATAAATATATACAAAAATGTTCACAGGTGGAAAACGACCGGTTTGATAAATATATATAAATTAATAGAATTTGATATATGATCAAAGTTGTGCAAATTTCTTTGATTCTTGTTCATCACCATTCATTCGATATTGTGTACTCTTTCGTTCATTATTAATTTCATCAAAGACTGAAAGTGATCTTCGTACTGTTTTGTTCGATTGACCAGTTATAAATTCATTTTTTATTAATCGAACAAGTTGATAGAATGTTGGCCGTTTTTGCTCATCCCATTCCCAACATTGAAGCATTATATGATACATAGATAATGGACAACGCAATGGTCGTTCCAAACGATTACCTTGTTTTAAAGAATAATATACTTCATTACCACTTCTATCACCTATAATAAAATTATAGAATTTCATTTACATTACAAAAGTAAGCAAGAAAATGTTAAACTAACCATAAGGTGCTGCTGAATACGAAAACATTTCCCATAAAGTTACACCAAATGACCAAACATCAGATTTTGAAGTAAATCTTCCAATACTAATCGCTTCTGGTGCATACCTATAATACAAATATTTCGTTATATAATATCAATAAATTTATCTCATACCATTTAACAGGAATTTTACTATCCGATCTTTGTATATAAATATCTGTATCAATACATCTTGATAAACCAAAATCACTAGAAATTATAAAATAAATATTTAGTTTAAAAATTCTTTTCGCAACATTTATTTTACCTAATTTTCACTTGATCTATCGATTGTAAAAGTATATTTCTTGCTGCTAAATCTCTATGAACAATTCCTTTATATTCCATATATTCCATTCCATCAGCTATTTGTGATGCCCATAATTTTAAACGATATTCACTTATTGTAAGTTTATGTTTCCATAAATAATCAACCATTGATCCAAGTAAAAGTAATTCAATAACCATCATCATATCGGTATTATATGAATCAACAATACCATATAATTTACATATACAAGGATGATTTAATTGTGACATATGTTTAGCTTCACGAAGAAAATCTTGTTTAGCTGAATATGAATAATCTTTTAGAACTTTCATTGCTACAGGTATAGCTACTGAATTTTCTTGATAAAAACCTTCATAAACTTCACCAAATTCACCTTCACCTAATTTTGCTATTTGTTGAATTTGATCGGGTGAAATAAAATTCAATTTAACTGGTTTTTGTTTTTCTAATGTTACAATTGGCATTGTTAATCGTTTTATTTTTGCTTCTTTTGGTAGATCAGGTAAATATGAAATAATTTTACCATCAATTGTTTTACGTCGATCAAAAAATAATTTTCGATTTTTCAGTTCAGTATCATTACTAACTGGTAATATAGTTGGTTTTGATGGACTCGTACTTGATAACGATGCATTCGATGATGAAGTTGATAATGGACTTTCTTGTGCTGATGAAGCACGAGAACGAGATGATGATGAATTAAGAGAAGTTATTGAACTACTTAAAGACGACGGAAATTTTGTACGAGGATTTAATGGTAAGGATTGAGCAGTTCTATTGATAGTTTTAACTGTATCAATACTTGTTTGACGACTGATATTATGTTTTACAGGCAACGACGTTTCTAAGAATAAAAATATACCTCTTTTAATTTTTGATAAGAAATCAATAAAAAAAAATCATAATTACAGTTTTCTAGAAATCATGAGATTATACTTAATCTCATATATCTTCTACAAATAGGATTAATAGGCCAGTGTTTTATCGAGCGGATAGAGGCGGCGCACACCCGAAAAAAGAAACTCGGATAAAACACTGTTATAGACCAATTACTTTTGATAGATCTCGTACAAATAGGAATCGAAGTCTACTACATGTATTGCTTGATTTATATTGTAAAAATTGAATATAGCATCGACTACTTTCGATTAGATTCATAGAAATCTCATTTACTCTTGGCACTATGAGATTACTAGTAAGCTTGATTAAAAAAATGTTTAATATACCTTTCGGCTTATTATTTGTAGAAGAATTTATCAATGGCTGAAGAGGATTTGAAACAAGTTGTCCTGATTGATTCACTGAACATGTTAATGTTATTGGTAATCCATCCGGTATACGACAATAATGATCAATTAAATGTTCTAATGAATCAAAATAAGGTCCATCATCAATATAAAATGTTGTTTCATTAAGACATATAATTTCAAAATTAAAAAATTCATTTTTATTATAAAGTGTTAAAGCATAATTTTTTAAATTTTTCGAACTATGACGAACAATAAACATTCCATTAGAAGATTCATTTTTAACCGATTCAATTAATTGTTTAGCAGCAAAACGATCAAAATTTGATTTATCATGTAACCAATCATTACGAGATGATTTAGCTAATGATGTTTTATATTGTCGTAAAATAAGAATTGATTCAATACATTGATTTTCTTCAGCTAATTGAAGAGGAGTTTTTCCTTCATTAGTACGTGGTCGAAGTGGAGCACCACAATCCAGTAAAACTTGAACACAAGCTGTTGAATTATGAAAAGCAGCTTCATGTAATGGTACCCAATAATTTTTATAATTACGTTCTTCATAATCTAGTAAGCCTTCATTGATTAAAATAAGTAATGTCGATGGACGATTACCTGCTGCTGCCTAAAAGAAAAAACAGAAAGAGAAAATCTATCTTATTTCTATATTTCATATTGATTTACTCTATGTAAAGCTGTTGAACCATTAGCATCTCGAACACGAATATTACTACCTGCTTTGATTAATAATCGAACAATATTATCATGACCATAATAACTTGCTTCATGAAGTGCTGTTGAACCATAGGAATCTTTTCCACTAATATCAGGTCGATATGTTGCGTATTGAGATGAAAGAATTCTTTGAACAATATCAACTTTACCTTGTTTACATGCTTGATGAAGAATATTAGTTGTGCCAATACATCGAATAGTAATTGGAAGTGGTTGACCTTGAATGAATTCAGTTGAAAGTATACAAATAAGACCATCTGCACGTTCTTGATAATAACGTATTAAATTATCTATACCAGCTATTTGTGGACCGGAATCTATAAGAACAAGAAAAAAAGAAGCGAAACTAAAAGAAATCAAATGAAATTATGTTATTCTACCAATAGAAAAATGAATGTCATATAAAAGTTGTATTTTGTAATGATAACATCTATCGTTATAAATAAGTGATAAACTATAATCATGTGATGATGTTGTGCAATTACGTATTAAAAATAATCCATCAATTTTTGAATTTATATAGTTTGTTTTTAATAATTGTTCGGCTTGATCTCGATCAATATTTGGATGATAATAAGAAATAAAATATGATTGAGTTATTAATTGTTCACGATCTTGTTGAAGTAAATGAGTAAGTGAATGATTTTGAAGAAGATTACTTAATGAGTCTTCTATTGTATCATATAATAAAGAGTTCATTATATAAATCGTACAAAGAAATTAAATAAAAATCATCAAGACAATATTTTTAATCATTGATCGTTACTTGTGTGTGCGTGTATATGTAAGAAAGAATTTCTCGTTCTATTATGCTTATTTTACACAAAAGAGCATCAATATATAAGTTTGTCTGGTCAATTGTTCGGTCCGAACGATAAAAATACAATCGATTGTATGTCACTACACGAGACAGACACTTGTATAGATATGATTTAATTGATTGAACTATTGATAGTGACTAAATAAAAAGCAAAGATCTAAGTCAAACATTGTTACAAAATAGAAGAAATTTTATTTATCGAATAGAACAAAACATTTCTTTTTTCTCGTCTGTTTATGAGTATGGATTTTGTGTCTTTTCTTTTTTTCTTTTTTTCTTTTTATGATGTTTTATCTTAACGAATTTTTACAATCTTTGACTAATAATAATGATAAGAAGCAATTGTTCAAAATTTCGAAAAAAAAAAGAAAAAAAATTTTACGCATATATTTACTTACTTATCTATTCGTCATAACATCAATTGCTTAGCAAAAAAAAAGAGAAAAAAGAAATGACTCGATTTTCTACAATCATATATCGTACGTACAAACTATGCTCATATTACTTAACAGCGAATATATATATCCTCATCATCATCATCATTTTGTCTTGCTCATGTTATTCAAAGCCGAGAAAGAAGGACAATGAATGTTGTTAGTTTTTTTTTATCGTCTTACTTTCGAGCAGTAACAGATAATGAAAGAGAATCTTGATATTTATATATATAGCGACTCTATAATAAAATAATCAATTGTAATGAAACTACTGTTGACTGTAAGACCGAAAGAGAGAGAGAGAGAGGAGATACCTTTACTTTTTCTTTTATATTCTGTACCTCCCTATCTTACATCTCTTTTTTGTCTATATTGTCAATATACATTCGTTTTGAATCTGATATGAAATAAATGAAAGAAGAATACTGACAACTAAAAAAACAGCTTCTCATCTCGAATAAATATATATATATATATACTTACTTTTAACTATTGAAAGAAAAACAAAATTGCCTTTTTTTTCTTGAGAATTCTTTTTCTTTTCATATTATATCAAAGTATTTTTGTTAATAATAACAACAATAATAAAGAATACTTACATGTTCGTATGAACAAAACTTAATGTTACATATTTGATTAGCATCGATTATGTCATAGAATAAAAGATTCTAGCACTTGTTGATGTATCCTTCTAATATTGTACAATATTACAAATACTAGAATGATAATAAACAGTTGACTTCTTATGAAGGATATCTATCAGTCAATCATATTTTGTAAAAAAAAGTCTGTCATTACTCGTTAAATATATATAAGATCTAGGTTCATAATAAAAAATATCTTTATCGATGTTTGATTTGAAAACAATCTCATATATATGTATTCAGTTTTCTTTCATTGTTATTTTTTTCTGTGTATAAATTGTTAAAACTACGCAATTATCGAAATATTTCTCTCAAATAATAAAACATGTCCTTTAAAATAAACTTATTACAAACCTTCAAGTATATATTTGTTGTGTATACGAGGTGATACTGTTTTTTTATTTATATCAATACATGATTGAGAGAGAAAAAAAACGAAAGTTACATTTAAAAATACTAACAGTTTTATTCTTCAAAATGAGTTCGAATGAATGAGTAAATAGGTTAATATGAAAGTACATAACTTCAGGATAAAATTTATGCAATACTTTACTTCAATGATTTTCTCATACATTATATAATCGAACAGCCATCTGATATAATTATAATATCTGATCTTTAGGATTCGTAAATATTGTATCCGCTTCTCGTGCCTTTCTAACGATTTTTAAAATATGAAGACATAATGTTGCTAGTCACAAAAATTAGTTGATGAAATTTTTCTTTTATTTTCATATAAGAATTAAATGAGACTGAGCGAAGTTTAGATTTTATTCAATCTATGATTTCAAACTACAGCTGAATTATCTATTAATCAAATTATAAGTGATAACAACATAAATATTCAGACTCTATATTTCAGTTCCTACAAATACAGAAGATCTAAGAGTTCATTATGGAAATATTCACTTTAGTCTATCATAATAAATAATGGTTGCAATAACAGCATTTATTCTATCAAAATAATCGATATTTTACTTGTAATATTATTATTCAAATCAAATTTTATAGTATTTACAACTAAGAAAATCAATATTATACTTCCTATTGATTACAATGATCTGATTTCTATGTATTTAAGTATCTTCCCTGTCCTGAAATGTTAAATAGCTCATAGATTGAAGACTAGTAGCAGTTTTGTATCATGTAATTACTACTATTAGATTCTTCTAGATATTTAAAGTATTTTCCTACTGGACAGAGATAATTACAAAGCATATTTAGTCATTTATAACATTGGCTGATACCATTAAGGAGATTTTATTTCAGTATATGATTAATGATGAAAATAAAAGAGAGAAATGTTCATTTTTTATCGTTATTTAGATTCATATGTTGTGTTTGACATGTACACTTCTTTCATGATGTTGTTTATATATAAATATACATTGAAAGAATGGAGATGAATGAACAAATTTTCTCTTTTTCTTTTCTTATTCGTGTGCTGGCCGATGGACGGCGCTATTGTGTCCTGTGTTCTTTAGATCAATACAAAAACATACTCTATTAGACAGTGAAGGTCAACGCGCACGTACACATACACACATAAGAGTGAAAGAGGAAGAATGTATGTTGGTCAATTTTCATAGATGCTCGTTATTTCTCTTTGATACGAAGGCCAATAAATCCTATAGTTGTTCTATTTTCTACGATGACTAACCGTTCTACGATGATCATCATTATTATAAAAAAAAGAAGATGAGTAGGCAGTAGTTCTAGCACATCCTTTGTAATTTTATTAGATAAAATAAAGTATTTAATTATAAGATTCATTTTGATATAATTTATATTAACTAATACTTATTCATTTCTTTCTTTTTTTTTAGTATTTTAATATCTAATAATTATATAATTAGAGTTGAAGAATATAATTAACAATGCCGACAAATATCTTCGTAGTAAGTTTTTTTTTCTTTTTCCCTCTATTTTTACCAATAGAAAAGAAGAAAAAAAGATTGAGTGTGAGAGAGAGAGAGTGAGCGAGAGAAAGCAATGCTGTTATTAGACTAGTTTCTTTTATTTAACAAAAGTTAACCGTAAGTCGAGTTTTTCGAAACAAAACAAAATTTTATTTTAGTCAAGTGCAATTGATTTGACACTTGATCTTTCGATAAAATCATTATCGTCATCATCGAAACGAGCAATGTCAACCGTGGAAAATACTTCAGCATCATTAACAACTTCTGATCCTGGTGGTGGTGAAGGTGGTAATTCAACAACAGATATCGATGAAATAAAAGTATTTGAATGTGAAAAACATGAAGAAGATATGGATATTGATGGAGATGACAATAGTGATCGGCTTTCACCTGTTATTAAGGACGAAATAGAAGTAAGTTTCTTTTTTTGATCTTTTAATTTGAAGAATCTCGATTTTTTAGTCATCACCCCAGCAAATATCAGCAGCAGCAGCGATAAATCTTTCCGGTAAAATTATATTATTTAAAAGAATATATACATAGTTATTTTTGTCTTCTTTTAAAGATCGTTTAAACAGTGAACAACAAACTCATAGTTTCTTTCCATATTTTATATCGCCATATTATCATGCTAATAATACAATTCCATCATTTGTAAGTTTTAATTTTTTGATTGTATTGAATTTATCTGTTTGACTGTTTCTAATTAACATTTACATAGTTCAGAGAAATAAGATAAGAAAAACCGTTACAAACTAATTTGTTATTGTAATTTAGATAATCTGATAACATTTTTCTGTTATCAAAGGTTATTTATTGAAAATAGAAAGAATGTTAAGAATTAAAAAAAAACTTAATCAAGTGAATGTTTTTAATATATCCGCTTTAGATATATTAAGTGAGGGATAAGAGTTCCTTATGCACGAATGAATAGATATGTATATGTTTTATCCAAACTAACAAAATTTTCGATTGTATTATTGAAAATAATCATTGATGTTTTCTAGGACAAAATGGCTTCATTAGAATCATTATCAAAATTTATGTCACCACCACCAGCTCACATAACTAATTCCAATATATGTACTGATCAAACTACAGGTAAAGTAAATCAGTCTATTATTTAGAGAATACTACTTCTATTTCTTCTTCTATATATATATATATTTATTCTCTAATTGTTAAATGATGAGGTGAAATTGCTCGCATTCAAGCTCTTCAGTTACAAAGAAAAGAGAGAAAAAGAAAACGAAGAGGTTAATCATTTATTATGAATTCTTTATGACGTTATGCTTTAAAACAAACGACTCGCCTTTATATATACTCGATGAATAGATGAAAATCAATTATTAGTCAACTATCGTTCGTCAGTTGAGAGGACGAAGTAATAAAAGAAGGAAATAGGAAATACATTTAGTACTTCATTAAATAAATCTTTCTTTCTTTCAATATCTACTCCAAAAAAAAAGAAGAAGAAGAAATCAATCGATTTTAAGAACAAAGCAAAAAAAAGGTGAACTCATAGATGCAGACAAGCAAGATTATTCATGCAATACTAATCGACATACATGTCGTTAGTTGACGTTTAACAAAGTGGAAAATGATCTTGTTAACGAGATACAAGACAATGAAAGAATAAAAGAGAATGTTCAATGTGATATGAGAGAGAAAGGAAGAGAAAAAATGTCCGATAATCAAGATAGTTTAATAAACAAAATTTGTTTTTTTGCTTAATGATAATTCATGCATATTGCACTTTCAAAAAAAAAAAGAAAAAGAAGAAGAAGACTTTTCCCTTTTTCTCTTTGATCTTAATTGAGACATATTCATATTTTAATTATTTATATATTCCTATTTTAATAGTCTATAAATAGGCACTCAGTTTTTTTCCTGATTTAAACATATCTATTACTTTTTTTTGTTTCATGCGAAATAGAATTGTTATATAATAATTTTTAGTCATGAAAGATACTTTTTTTTCGAATATCTGTATGAATACTAATAGTTATAATCAAATTTTAAAAATCCATCGTTTAAATTCATACAAAAAGGGCTTGTGATTTGATTGGTATATTGATTATTGTTAAAATCTTAATAAAGACATGTCATACTCGAGTGGCAGTAAGAAATATTATTAGAGTTTAAACCAGAATCCATTCTGTCTTGGTCAATTGTATTTAGTGAATGAGGATTGACGGGAAATATTGAAACTTAGAAAATAGGAATATCGATAAGAGTGTTAGTAGATTGAAAGAAATACTTTATTTTTCATCTAATTCATAATCTATGTTCACTATACAGTTTATTCGATATATTCTACTCATAAATAAGAGTCAGCAGGGGCGTACCGAGAGCAAGGGGCGCCACACGATTTTTTGTTTAAATTTAGCACGGAAAAATTGTTTTTTTCGATTTTTATAATTTTTGCGAGCAGAAACAATAAAAGTTTCCCAAAGTAAGGGGACGTTACACCCCACGCGCTTCCTAGTCGGTACGTCCCTGAGAGTCAGCTATAACTGGATCATATAATTACTCTCATGACCTCTGAACAAACAACATACGAAATTTTGAGAAAGCGATTAAAATTCAACATAAAATGCTGAGCTATCTTCTCTATTTAGGCATTCCGAATCCAATATATGCATTACCATCACCAACTTCATTTCAATCACCATATTCTCAACATTGGTAATTCTTTATACTTCTTTATATTTATCTCAAAATAAAAGTGTTTTTTTTGTATATTAGGCGTTCACCTATGTTTCCATTTGTATTTCCATCTGGTTATTCATTTTCTTCAAATTCTTCATCTCCTTCTATATCATCAACACAAAAACGATCGCCAAATAATCGACGTTTTATTGATAATAATAATTCTCAACAAAATCATCATAAACAATCAATATCCCATGATGAACAAAAATCAAAAAAATCTCATATAAAAAAACCGTTAAATGCTTTTATGTTATTTATGAAAGAACAACGAGCACAAGTTGTACAAGAATGTACATTACGTGAAAGTGCTGCAATTAATCAAATACTTGGTCGAAAAGTAATCGAAAATAAAATGTAATTTCTTTTTTTTTATATTTCCTATTTTATTTATAGTGGCATGAACTTGATCGTAATGTTCAACAAAAATATTATGATATGGCACGTGATGAACGTATGAAACATATGCAATTATATCCTGGTTGGTCAGCTCGAGATAATTATGGTGCACGAAAAAAACGAGGAAATAGTGGTAAAAAACGAGAAAAAAATTCAGGTGAAAATGCAGGTAATTTTTGTATTAAATATAGTTTAATTTTTATTTGTTTAATATTTAATTTTGAAAAGAATGTCTTAATCAAAAAAAATGTCGAGCACGATTTGGTCTTGATCAACAAGCAAATTGGTGTAAACATTGTAAACGAAAGAAAAAATGTTTACGTTATACAGAAAATGAAACAACATCATCAGTTGGTGTTACTTCATGGAGTGATGAAGATGATACGGACAATAATGATGATTCTGATGATTGTGATGTTATTCCAATGATTGAACAAAATAATATGTCAATACATACAGGTATATCAATGGATTCTGATGAAGAAAATACATTACGTTTATTAAAATATCAACAAACATCCAATGAAAATAATCGATCCGAAGGAAAGATAATCGGAAAAGAATCATCATTACAAGTACCTTTTTTTCAATCATCTCATCATTATCCATATTTTGATTCATTTTTACCAACAGCATCAATGCCAATTTTAAATGAATTTAAACAAGAAACATAAGATTTAAATATTTTCTCTCTTTTCTTTTTCTTCTTTTTCTTCTAGTCAGTATAACAAGTTGATTGATCTTATTATAATATCTAATCTCTTTATAATCTTTTATTTTTTTTCTCTGCTGTATTCATTTGTTGTTCGTTATAAATATTTCGCATGTTATATAATCTTTAAATATTTATATGTATGAAAATCATTTCGTTTTTGTTTTTGTGGAAATGAATACAGAATTCATTAAAAAGCCTTTAATTGAATATTAAAATTAATGATGTATACCGATTAATTGGAAAAAATTGTTTTAGAAACAGCATTATGTTAAAAATCATTGCCATTGAACACCTTCAGATAAATTTAGTATTATGTCCTAGATATAATGCGTACCATTAATCGATTTATCAGTCTAGAGGGATGAAATATCAACTAAGTAGTACATATCGTTAGATCAATCATATTGTAATTGTCACATGTTTTCAATAACAAACAATATGACTAAGCTCATATATCATGTTACTTTAAATTAATATTAAACAGCACAAATTCATGTCGTAGAGTTTAACGTGTTATTCATCAAATAAAATAATTCATATTGACTTTGTTTTAGAACCGATTAAATGTAATGAATAATATGTTTATCGAGGAATCATATTTTTCATTATTTTGTGTAAAGATTAGCTATATCTACTAATCTATTTCTCTATAATTGCTTATATTTTCGTTTAAATAAGTACAAATACTTTATTTGCTCGAGATAAGATCTGTTGCATTAATTCATTAGATAAATAGTTGTCCATAGAAAATAAAAAACAAGTCTCTATGTTTTTCTATAGGATTGATTTTAATCGAACTTTGATGTAATATGACCGATAGTAATTTATTTATTTTCTTCCGTAAAAGATTGCTGATATGATGATTAAGTACTTATTTCTTATCAATCGTACAGGTTTATAAATGCGCCTGTGCATACATATAATCAAATTTCGAGTTAAAGTTTTATTTTACATCGTACTTTTATTTTGACAAAATTTGACTGATGATTGCAATAAAACGAATCATTAAAACTTTTGGTCTGATATTACTTTTGTGTCATGTCACTCATCAAGGTAATTTTCTTAGATTAATTTCAAATATTATAGATGCATAATAATGATTAGAAAGAAATCTATAGATCGCCAGAAAGTTTTATTATCAACAAACATAGTAATGATTTAATAGAAGACTAGTCAAACATATGAAGATAGAAGTTCGGCATAAAATTTACTTTTTATATACTAATTTATAGTTTCGTCAATAAGATGTCATGAAAAGATCTGAGAGAGATCTTTCACAGTTATTTGACGTTAGAAACTATAAGAGACCCGAGATAAGAAGATTCATGACTGATTTCATAACTTAAATTCTTTCGATTTGACCAGTTCTCTATAAGATCTAATCAGAGTCATTTACCTATGCAACCATTATAATTTCAATATATTTATGCATGGATATCATAGTTTTAGTTACTACTTTCATAAAAAACGAAAACAATAATCTCTAATACTATTTTAGAAAATAACAGCGGAAACGGTATATGTCACGTCTATGGAGATCCACATATTATACCCTTTTCGGAACAATCTGAAGCAATTCGAAATCAATACTGGTGTAAAATGTCCGGTGAACATAAAATTCTTCGAAACGATTATGTTGAAATTGTAGCTATTACAAAAGATAAAACCTGGTTAATTGATCAAGTAAGTTTTGAATATTACGAAAATATTCTATATTTAAGTATTATACGTAGTTTAATGTGACATTTATCAAAGATAATCAAATACTTTGTACAATTTCCGATAAAGAACAGTATTGCAGTAGTCCAGGTAAGGATTAAAACTAATGTATAAAAATATTAATTAGTATATTGTAAATAGAAATCAGAATAACTCGTCCAAGTCTGACACAAATTGAAATTTCTTATGCTACTGCTGGAATATATATTTCCATTGTACCATATCAATATCAAGTATATAAAGTTTTTCATAAGAAATTTTTTCTTTATATGACTTTATACTTTACAGTATAATTGGTTTGATATAAGTATTCGTATGCCATACGACCTAATCAAACAATCCAATGGTCTTTGTGTAACTGTACCGACTGATAGTTGTGAAATTGAAAATGGTATTGCACAAGACAATAGTATTAATTCATTATCTCGAATAATATGTGAAGTATACTTACAAGCAAGTGAGCTAGCAAGAATGAAATTAAATCTCTCGGAAGATTTAGAAATAAATAATAAGGCTTTACTTGCATGTATTCATGATTATGATACAACAAACAATAAAAATGTAAGCAAAATACAGGAAAACGTTTTTTTTCTGGTATACTTATAATTTATAATAGTTCGGTGCAAGCATGGTGAATATGATTGTCAAGGATGGAATTTATAAGAAGTTACTCAACGATTTCGAGTTTCAGTCATATACCATCACCAGTATTGATATAGTTGATAACTTTGTGACAGACGCAAATATTTTTATTGATACTCTAATTGACACAACGACAACGACATCCACGACAATTTCAACAACAACAGCAACTACATCGGTTTCTACGACAATTTCAACAACGACAACAACTACATCGGTTTCTACGACAAATGCAACAAATTTGGCGAGTTCAACGGTGACTTCAATTTCGACAACAGCATCAACTTGTTCATTAACTATTAGATCAATCCATAATGTTTTGATTTTTCAATTCTTTTCATTTGTTACATTATTTCTTTTATTTTAATATTTTACATAACCATACGATTCACTAATATATCGAGAATTAAATTCATTCGCTACTTTAACCCTTTGCGTCCCAAGTTATTTTTTGCTGAAATAAATTTCAGTAGATCGTAAAACTAGCTTCTTCTAGACATAAAGTGTATGATATGAATAGGGGTGTGGGTGATAATAATATGACCACCTTGAACTAACATCCACGCTCTTCGAGAAAATTCTAGAGCATTCTTTGCGGCTTCATCCAAAGAAATGACGTGCAAATTTTCTTTACGTATACGATGAAAATCAGTTATAAAACATGTGTAGCAAAAATGCTACTATGAGACTCAAAGAATTAATTGAAAAAGATATTATTCTTTACTTCTAGATATAGACATTCTTAATGAACTTTCATCTCATATTTCAAAAGTAAAAGAAAAAGAAAATAAT
>CAJNOI010000576.1:0-37352 GCA_905250115.1 Adineta steineri
AACAGCTAGTTTTTGTGGATGTTTCATTACTTGATATACAAATTCATAATGAATACAAGTGAGAGGAGATGGAAATGATATTTGAGTATTATTCAATGATTGCACGAGTAATCTTTCATTTGGTAATGTAAATGATATTTCATAGATTGATTTATTCATTTGATTATCAACAAACATAAATAATTGTTTCAAGATTGAATAAAATCGTTGAGATATCTTATCAGTTGTTTCTACATTAAATAAATCAAGTGATGCATTGACTGTGCATGACAGTTGATTGATGTTCATATCATGATAAACAGAAAGAGAGAAGTCTAATGCACTTAAAATTTCATAATTATTACTGTTAAATGAAAAAGATGCTGGAACAATTTGTGAGTCACCAATCATAACGACATCGTTGTCTTTGTGACTCTTGTATGATATAAATTCCAGAGATGTATCCAAAAATGCATGCTTTGATATATGTGGATGTTGATTGAGAATACGTTGAATAGGGAAATATGAATATTTCATACTATTTATTGTTATCTCTTGAACATGTTCGAGTAATTGATGAAAGTACCAATGAGGATCTAATTGACATCGTAATGGAATGATATTCTCAAACAGTCCAATGATTGATTTGAGTTCATCTCTATATCGATTATTATTGATGTTCATAGCAATACATAGATCTGTTTGTCCATTAGTTAATTTAAATAGAAAGATGAAATAAATAGCAAATGTGAGATATTCAAGTGATATGTTGTTTGATGATGCATGAACAAGAAAGTCATGTGAGAGATCTTGACCAAAATCAAAACAAATCGATGTTCCACGACCAGTTCGATGCTCATTTGCAAGACGATACCGATCAAATGGTAATGATAAAGACTGATCGAGTTTACAATCATGAAGAGCATCAAGCCAAAACATACTTGCACCAGTCATTGACATTTGTTGTTCAATAACAGCATCTAAAGGAGAAGAAAGAAGCATTTGAAATAGAACAAGGAATTAAATATACTTACAATCGATATAACGTAGAGTATTATTATCAGTTGTAAGTTGACCTGTTTTATAAGCTTGATCGAGATCATGAAGAAATATATCCATAGATGGATAATCAAAGAAAGCATGATGAAATTTGAAGATAACTATATCTTTATCAGAAAGAATGTTATTTGAAGAGATTTGTTTATAGTAAATGATATGACATCGAAAGACAAGACCTTGAGCAAGATCAAAAAGTTGAGGATTACGTTTCTCATTTTCGATAAAAGCATCGAGTTGTTCATTTGTTTCGTAAGTGCTTTCAGTAATTGTGAACATGTCATTATTGATATCGTGTTGAGTGAGAACTCTCTGCATGAGTAGATTTTTGTTAGAATCGTAGATGAGTGATGTATGAAGTGATTCATGTTTGGTGACAATAAGTTGAAAAGCATGACGAAGTTGTTATTACAATTTATTAAGAGGTAAATGGACTTAACCGACCAAGTGCATGTTGCAATGACGAAAATATGCAGATTAATGGAAATATTAATCTGCCAGAGCAACATTTTGTTTTTCAAACCAAAATATAATATGATTATGTGATTGTTTATATTTGTCAAATCCGCTTTAATTCATTACAAAATATAATATTTAATGAATGCAAAAAGCAAAGAGTTTGATTACCAGAAAAATTGACACTATGATATACTTTATAATTTCTATCATTCATATAAAATATTCATCAGGATCATCTATGTTCATATCTTCGAAAAATATAGAATTCATTCTTTTATTTTGCACTTTGCTTTCAATATTTTTTTTGTTAATATTATGATTTATTGATTACATTCAGTCTGTTTGATATTCATATTTTCTCATGTAGTTACGATTATATTTATTTGAATTTTACATAATCATGATTTTAATATTAATGAAATGAAAAATATTTTTCTTTTCATAGTAAATAATTTTTCTATAAATGATCTGAATATAAAAATTAAGTTTTTGAGTTGACTTAATTTCTAAATTATTGATTAAAATCTTTTAAATTTTAAAAGTAATAGATAATAAATATTTATGAAAGAAGAAATTTAATTATTATAAACATGTATAGTATGATTTATCTAATAATCATTATCTATAAATGATGTCAGATCAAATGGTGGGTAGATATGAGCGAGAGTTAAGAGATGAAATATTTCAAAAGAGACTACATGAAAATTCAGTTTTATATTGATAGTTTGATTGACAAATTGAAGTTAAGAATAAACTAAAATGAGAAGGTATTATAGGAATGAGCATCAGTTGCCATGACGTATTTCATTTCAACTACGAAAACTCATCAGATCAATGTGATACAAGAAGAATTATCTATATTCACACTCAATCGTATGAATTATGATAAAACTGTTTTTGTTTTCACTTGACTGTTTCATGGTCTAATATTTGCCACTATAAAAGAAAAGAAAAAAATCTTCTATTCTATATAAAATAAGATCAGATGAAAGAATGATAATCATAAATAGACGAAGCTTACTATTTCAAGTATATTTATATTTCAGCTATATATTGTCGTGTCGTAAAATGGTACAGGTAATCAAGTTATTGCACTTTATTATCGTTATACAACAGTTTAAGTTTTGATGATGTATAATCGATAAAAAAGAAACAATAAATTACAGTAATATACGATGGTTTATGATTGTGTCTATTCAGTATATTTAAAAACGAACGTCGAACGTTATCGTCATTCTTTTGCGTATATAATGATGGCATACATCTCTTTTTTATTTCTTTTAATAATTACTATTACAATTGCTTCACCATCAAGCACTGCTAGAAAACAAATCATCGAGAAAAATAACGCAGTAACAGGTAAACATATGAGTAGCTCTATGCATATCATATTAAAATATCGTTGATTATATTTTTGAGATCGTATTAAATGAAAAATAGATGATTTCTTTTTATAATTGATAATAAAGATGCCGCTACAATGCGTCGCCGTTTTGCTGATCTTGCTCTGTCATGTGTCCACCGAGAGTATCCAAATAAACTGGCTCATGTTCTTTCGTCAGATGATGATGTTCAAGCTCCCCGTGATTTAACGCCTGCATTTTTTGGTTGTTATGATTGGCATTCAGCTGTTCATGGTCATTGGCTTTTGGCTCGTCTTGCTCGAATTGATACAAATCTAAGTGTAGAATGTCGTCAAGCACTCGGAAAGAGTTTTGCTCAAGAAAAACTTGAGAATGAAATGAAATATATAGGTAGTGAACAACGACAAACCTTTGAACGTCCCTATGGTTTAGCATGGTTTTTACAATTGACTACAGAATTAGATGAATGGGCAAACGAAGAAAAACAAGTAGGCTTAAAAAAATATCAATCTTTCAAAATATTAGATCGCAAAAATACTTGAAATTTCAATGAGAATCAGAGATAAATTTTAGTAGAGAAATTAGCATAATTATACTTAACATGTAGATATATAGTAGATTGATATGTAATTTTATCTTGAAATTTCTAGAACTCTGAAGAAATTCATCAATGGCGTGAGAATATACGTCCATTAGAAACGTTGATTGTCTCGCGTTTATCATCATGGCTTCCAAAACTATCATATCCTGTTCGCAGTGGTGAACATAGTCAAACAGCTTTTGCACTTGGTCTTTCGCTTGATTATGCCCGTCGAATGAATAATACTGCATTTGCACAATTGATTGAACAACGTTCACTTGCATTTTATTTGGCGAATAAAAACTATCCATTTGATTATGAACCATCGGGTGAAGATTTTCTTTCTGCTGGCCTAGCTGAAGCTGACTTGATGCGACGTGTTATGTATAATAAACCTCAAGACTTTGTACAATGGTTCAATCAATTTCTTCCAACAGAAACTCTACCTGTCAGTCTCGAGCCACCATCAATAGCTGATCCGACAGATCCTAAACTGATTCATTTAGCTGGTTTATGTCTTAGTCGTGCATGGATGCTAGAAGGAATCGTTGATGTTCTATCTTTTGATACTCAACAAAAAGAACGTCATGATCAACTGCTTAAATTGAGTCAAAGAAATGCTGAAGCAGGATTAATAGCTATCGATGAAAATCATTACGAAGGAGGACATTGGTTAGGTACATTTGCAGTATATTTCATCACCCATCGAGGAATATCAAACGACACTATTGGCAATCAAAACTATACAACCACCAGTGTTGCCACCTCTTCTGCTTTTAGCAGAAAAGTTCTACTTTTTGAAGGTTTTCTGCTTTTTGGATTTTTTTGTCTTTTAAATTTTCAATGAAAACCAGCAATGCTTATGTTGAATCTGTATTGTCATAAATGAAATATTTACTAAATGACAAGCGGAACTGTACGATAACAGAATTAATGTCAGCTAAATTAAAAATACGTTTGAATGCTACTTTAAAGTGTATACTGATATATACAAGTATATATTATCGAACCAGGATATATTGGAAGCTATTAGGTCAGATGAAAATATACGTTAAAAAAAGTGTTCAGTAAATATATTTATCTATGTTTAATTTAGTTTTTTTGATTTCGTGTGCTAGAGTATAAAAAATATAATGCTAAACATTCTTCAAAATAATACTACATAATAGTTATTATATTCTGATATATGTTAATCTTATGAATATAACATTATAGATTTTATAGAAAGTATACTTTGTTTAAGGCACTGAAGATCTATTCATGATTCTTATCGATATTCACACTCACAATCATTATATGAAACAAATATTTTGCTCGTCACACTTCTATACATAACTATTAAATTCTCAATGTCATATGATATTAATATATATTCGCACTCGTACTTACATCGCCCACTAGCCAAAACCACATCTTTAACAAATCAGTTTTACATTTACACTTAATTCAAGTAAAATAATCTATATGTTCATAGTTACAAATGATAAAAATAAATTTTCATTAATTTTTCTCATTGCCCAATAGTTCAATTTGAGTACTTCAATCACAAATATATTCTGTATATGCATTAATAGATTGAAAAATAATATCAAATTAAATTTTGCTAACATTTAATGATATATAAAAAACAAAGAAAAAGTATACGTAGAATTGTCAATTATGATATTAGACTTTAGAAACAAATGCTATACTAATAGCACTTATGATTGAGTAGTTTCATTTTTTTTTTCTCTCACTATTCATGTTAAATCAGTATTGAGATAATGAGAATAGACATAGGAAAACGGAAGAATAAATGAATGTATGATTGTCATCAATAATTAGCAAGTATACTTACAAAGAAAAATAGTAATCATTAGAAAAGATCGACATTTCTCATTTAGTTGCAATGATATCTATCAAAATTATTCTCCTATTCTCTTGTATATATAATATATTAACATATACAAAAGTATCTACTGATTATGATCTTTATGGAATTAAAATTGCTATAAATGATCAATTCCTAGTTAGTATTGATAATTTTGCTTTGGTATATTATGTCGAATATTTCCCAAACACAAATAGTTCTAGCTGTGAAATCAAGTATAGTTTAACAACATGTGATTTTGTCTATAGTGTTGTTGTACCAGTCTCAAATAATCTCTCATTTGTTTATAATTGCATTGATTTTCAAGGAAATAATGTCATCGGTTATTTTATTTGTAATAGAACGTGTAACATACAACTAAGTAATGAACAGATTGTGTATAACTATACGACACAAGATAATTTTGTGATTGCTTTTAATGGAGATGGTACTGGTGTATATGGTATTGCTGATGATTTTATATTATTTTATAAAGTATATCCAACGATTGAATTGATCGTATGGTCAAACAATCTCGATATTTCTCCTCGAGCAATGGATATTGGTTCAAATCAAGAGTATGCCGTTGTAGTTGGATATTGTCAATCATCATCCACAGCTGCAGTTGAATGTGGTTTTATCATTCGATTAAATTCATCATTATCATGTCCAATAAGTCTAAATAAATTTGATATTAGCAATATTGTACAGTATCCATGGAGTGATCCACGTTCCATTCGTTTGATCACACAAAGTCGAACTTATATTGCACAATTAGTTATGTCAGTGAGTATTTGTTGGCAAACACAACGTGTACTAATTGGTATTCAATCCCTCAATACAGTTTTTTTGTATTCATTGAATGATACACATAATCCAATTAGTACTCGTCAGAATGGACTTGATTTAATGGGCTATGGAAAAAGTGTAGCATGGTTAGATAAGCATGGTAATAAAGCAGTCATTTTAGTTAATACTTATTCTTATTCAACTTATCAATGGATTTCATCATCAGTACATATTTATGATATTCAATCAGATGGATTTTCTGATTTGATACAACCAATTTATATATATCCTAATAGTCAACAAATTCGTCATCGAATTACGGATCCTTCTTTTATTCGTATCGTCTGCTCTTCTATTGGTCATTTAGGTCTTCTAGATCGTCTAGGTAATGGAATTGGTATTCTTGTAGCATCTCCAAATACTTATTCGAATACAAACACAACCATAGATGTCACAAGTACAGCACCTTGTAATCGTGGTACTAGTCGAAATTATAGTGGAATTGAATTATGTTATCCTCAGTCATCATTAATTAATTGTTCCGAAGATTTTTTCTGTCCATATGGAGCTGTTGGTGAAGTCTCCTATTCAGCATTTAAATCAATTGAACAATATCAAGAGTATCCTGATTCACCTGAGAATATTGTTTTTGATGATTTACTTATACAAAATATGTTTATTTTCAATCCAAAATCAATTCATTGTTTAGTTGTATCACCAATTACTTGGGTATTATTTTTCATAATAATTGGCTTTACTATTGCAATTAGCATATCAATTTCAGAAGTTTATTGTCCTGATCATCACTTTATTCGAGATCGAGCCAAGAAAATTTTTAGAAAAATGGATCTCATTGGTGAAGGAGAGGTATTTTATTTGTATATGTTATGATTGTAGAAGAAGAAGAATATAGATTGAATTTATTAAACAATTTCTTATAACTTAGGCTTTTAGTAGATCCATGAAGAAAACTTTGATTTTGATTTTTAATATAACACTGTTAAAAATAAAACATGCTATTCTATTTAGATGTGGTTCGGTGGTCTAATCTCAGCTGCAATAATTGTTCTTGTTGTATCAGCATATTATTTTTCTAATGCTTATCTTCATCAATATCCAATTGAATATGTTACTAATAATAGTACATTTGCATGTGATATCACGTTGCGTAATGCAAAATTCACTACAACAACTCAAAAGAGATGGGATCCTCGTCGTTCTACAAAAGAAAGTCAACATATATTTGATTTACTTAATTCTCAGCTATTTACACTTAATATTGATCTTGTTCAAACATCGTTTACTTGTAACGATTATTTTTATGTACAACGTCTTAATGGTAATAAAGTTACTATAATACCAATTACCAGTTGTCAAACAAATTACAATGAAACTACATTAAGTTTAACCATTTTACTTCCAGTTCATCAGATTAGTGTTCAACTCGTATTACCAGGATTGAAAACGATTGGAGCCATTCGACTTGGTCTTAGTGGACCATCAGCAGAAATTGAAGATGGAAGGTATAAATTACACAGAAAAATGTTTTTGAACTAATTCATAATGAATAATTTAAGAAACAGAATTAATATTTAGGTGTGCGTTATTTTTTTTATGAATCGATTGAAGAAAAATAGTTATATTATTAATAATTAATATTAAAATGTCGTTTTTCTTTCTGTAATTCAAAGGTTTGTATTGATGGCTCTCGATTTTGCATCAACGTATGTTTCATCATCATCCGATGAGGTTCTTGCTGAATCAAGTACATTTTCTATTGAATTAACTCAAATTGTCAATCAAACTGATCCATTGACTGATGATGGTTCATCTACATTCAGTGCAATTTGGTCATCCACGTTCAATGTTAATTCTGACGAACTGTTTACTAGTGAAAGTCGATATACATTCTTCTATCGAACACAAACTAATATTAGTGTTATAATTGATGAGAATATATTCTATGTTAGAAATTTACAACAACCAATTGCCAGACAAACTGAAATTGTTTTTCGTAGTCTTCTTTTCACAATTGTTGTTTTAGAAGTTTTTGGCTTATTCTTTCTTCTCATGAAATTATTTTTTATTCCAGTATCTCGACTGATATCTAAGACTGTAAATAGAATACTGTCAAAAAATCGTGTAACGCCAATGAATGGTTCAACGGTGGTCATCATGAAAACCAGCAAATCAACAAATTTGAGCCAATAGCAAACTTCGTATGATAAAATAAACAATTATCCTTTCTTTACTTTATATTATATTTAACAGAGTGAAATAAGAAATATTACTAAATAAAAATTATTTCCATTTATTTGTTCATTAACAAACTGAAAGGACTCAGTAGTATAATGATTATTCTCTATGGAAAATATCTAAATAAAACTGTATAGTTGGATTCAAAATAGGATTGATGAACTATTAGAAACAAAATTTCTAGTGCCTATTTCTTTTTATATTCAAGAATCCATAGTTATATGAAAAGTGTGTTATTTTAGTTTTGAGAAATCATACTAGATTAATTTCTCAACTTATAATATAATTAAATAAATATAATAAGCAATACTCATTGCACTTTAATGATGTACAGATATTTGTTATCGATAAGGATGTGGGGTAGGTGAGGGTGTGAGTGTGCGATAAATATAATACGCACATCCACACCCTCAAGATGGTTTTGATTGACATAGATTTTATCAATTAATAATAACAAAATCATTTCTTTTGTCACTATTAAAGTCATTAATAATAATATCATGTAGTTCAATATCAGATAAATATCTTATACTTATTTTAGACAATTTCTCTTACATAAACTAAGATAAATACTAAAATCATTATTCTTACTATTTGTCACAACAATATCTTTTCGATTATCATTATTAAAATCACCAATAACAATATCATATAAATTTAAACCAGTTGAAAATTTTCTTTCACTTGTAAAAGATCTTTTACCATATCCAAGAAAAACCATCTTGAGGATATGAGTATGCGTTTGATAATTACTTATACCCACTCCTACACCCACACTCTAATTCCGTTAAAGTCTTCTATGCTTCCTTGGATTATGAATGCATTGATTTGCGGACGACATACTGTGTTGACTAATAGTGACGTATTGAATAAGTGACGTACTGATAACATGCAGTGTTGACTTAGTGACTGACGTGTTGATAAAATGCTTTTCGATGAAAGCCATAGGATTCTATATATATATATACAGATGTTCTTTACTTGAAAAAAATCATTATACAATCACGAACAATTTATTTCAAATTTATTTTATAATAAAAAGAATTACTTTTTGTTAATAGCAAATGTCTTCTTCTTTTTCCATTCCATCAATTGACGAAGTTTATACAGCTCAATCTCATTTACGTGGTATTATAAATGAAACTCCACTTATGAAATTAAATTATGAAATCTCTGGAATAGAAATATATTTGAAATGTGAACAATTTCAACCTATATCATCATTTAAAATACGTGCTGCTGCAAATGCTATTCAAAATTTATCTATAGAACAAAAACAAAATGGAGTAATTACAGCATCAACTGGTAATATGGCACAAGGTTTAGCTTGGATTGCTCGAAAAGAAAATATTAAATGTCAAATTTTAGTACAAGATACAGCAAATGAAGTTAAATTACAAGCAGTTGAACGATTAGGAGGTAAAATTACTAAATGTAATTTCGAACAATGGTGGCAAACTATTATTACTCATCAATGTCCAATATTAGATGGATATTTTATTCATCCAGTATGTAATCGACATATAATTGCAGGAAATGGTACTATTGCTCTGGAAATATTAGATGAATTACCTGATTGTGATGCAATACTAGGTAAATTAATTTAGACAATCAAGTAAAGTTCTCTAGAAGAATATGTATAGAATGATACCAAAAGAAATAAAATATTCGTTTCTATCGAAATATATCAGTTTTATTGGTTGATAATATTATACTTCTAGTTATTTATATTTAGTTCCTTATGGTGGCGGTGCTTTGATTACTGGTATTGCTTCCGTAGCTAAACATATAAAACCATCCATTGACGTATTCGCTTGTGAAATCGAAACAGCAGCACCTCTTCATGCTGCATTTAACAATGGTGAAGTAACTGAAATTGTTATGGAAAAATCTTGGGTTGATGGTATTGGTAGTCCAAGTGTCTTAGATGAAATGTGGCCTTTAGTTAAAACTTGTGTCGATCATTCTATTGTTGTTACATTAAAAGAAACAGCTAAAGCATTAAAAATATTGATAGAAAGAAATCATATTATATGTGAAGGTGCTAGCGCAACAACAATAGCTGCTGCACTATGGCATTATATAAATTATGTACAAAATGGAAAAGCTGGATTAAGGAGAAAAGATGATAATAATAATAGAAAATTAAAAGTTGTAGCAATTCTAAGTGGAAGTGGTATTAATAATGAAACGATTATTAAATGTTTAAATGATACTTTGTAATTTATTTAATGAAATAAAGATAATTTCATTTATTTTAATATTTATAATTGTCTTTTTAAACAGAAATCTTATTATTAGACAGCTCTCAAATAAAAATAAGTTTCTTGTGTTTTCTAGAAACAATTCTTTCATTAAAAACACGAGTTTTTTTTATAATAGCCGAAAATATAGTAACTGTGACAAAGATTTTTTTAAAGAAGTCATTATTGTTATTTCTACAAAAAATATTGCTGTAAAATTCATAATCAACAACTTATACAATTGATTTTTCCGAATCCTATGCTGTTAGTCGACTGACATTTTCATCGACAGGCTATTTGATTTAGTATTTCACACGCATAGATCCTCAATATTTTTTTTGAAGAAGTGATGTGCCGACCAACTGCATAATCATTCAAAAACACTATTGCTAATTTAATGAACTACTTTATATTTTCTAGATAAGTTGTCAATTAACTTCAAAATATAAACAAGATATTCACTAGTATGAGTTGAATGATATATTTATTTGTCGAGATTTCAAAAAATTGTCATGAGTACAGCTCGAGCAGATTATTCAAGTTAAGATATCAGTACACAATTACACATATTCATGTCTAAGTAATCTAAGATGAATGGAAGACAAATGACGATAAATCAAGTGGATCTATACCAAATAGTTTTTGATCCAGTTATAAAATCGCTTGAAAATAACAACAATATATACATGATTTATTTAAAAAGACATAAAAAAGAAAAACATGTCATTTCAATAGATAACAATATACTTTAACTTCGTCGATATTCTTAAGTATTTAAATATTATCTATAGTTCGAGGGTGAAGCACCTTCTGAAAAATTATATGTCATTCTATTGGACTGTGTTTGATTATGTACAGTCACTTTCTTTTCATCTAAATTATCAATCCAACTATCGATACCACCCATAAGAATTTTGACTATGTACTATAAACAAAAAAAAGACAATGAATAGTAATCTAACACTGGATAGAACTTACATCACCAAAACCAAATGGAAAATCTTTGCCTTGACATTTCTGAATTTCTTTCTTTTCACTTTCATAATCGTCAATAACATCGAGATTTGGAATTTTTTCATCCCAATCATTCAAATATTCCATACATGTATCATCATCTAAAACAAATAACAATATAACGACCAGACTATTATTGAAAAAATTGTTTTCAACTAACCTGTACACGCAACGATTGTAACTGGTATTCGATCGATGGGTTGACGTTCATTTTTAAGAACATGTTCTAATGTATGACTATCTGGACGTTCTCGTTCATCTGTTGGTACGCCATCAGTAGCTATGATAATGAGTAATTTACGTTCATAAATTTGATTACGCTTCTCTCGAAGTACTTGTCGAAGAACAGGAACAATCGGCGTTGAACCTAAAATATTATTTAAACAACAGTCATTGATAAAAAATTTAATTTTTGTTTTATGCACCTTCTGGTTCCATAGCAAAGATATTTTCTAGTTCTGATGATTTGCGTACATTAACCATTGATTCACGATTAAGGAAATAGACATCAATACCATCAGGATCAAAAACACTAGCTAGATCGACAACAATCGATACTGTTTCCTTTAATTCATCCCCTAAAATAAAAATAAAAATAAATACGCTATTCTCATATGATATTGAATCTTACAACGTGTTTTTTGTGGTCCAAGTGGATTAGTAACATCACCTGAATAATTATGAAGTCAATATATGAATATGAAATAATAATAATTTACCGAGTGGTGCTTTCATTGAACCTGAATCATCGCAAATGAAAACAATTTCATAACCTTTCAATTTCTTTAATTTTTCAGCAAAAATTGGACTAACTACATAGATTAACATGTATGTGATATTATGTAGTTTGTAAGAAATACTCACTGTTAAAGCGTCTGATAAGTTCATCAAAATTATGCTGATATTCTTCGCGTAATTCTAAATAATTTCGATACAAATATTAGTATGAACAATACTCATGATAATTACCATTGACAACTGAAGCGTAAGATGGTGGTGGAGACAATGATCTTCGATTCATATGTGAATTTATGTTGGAGGAAAAAGAATAAATGACTAGTATTTATTCATACTATGTCTCTTATGTATGTAGGAAAAATAATTCTATCGGAAGAACGAAAAAGCCATAAAGAAAGAGTAGAGAAAGTCAATAACAGAACGAGCAAAGAATAGTAATACTGTCTCAATTATTATTCCAGATATTTATGACTCATAAAACGTAAATAATTCATTGATTTGAACTTACAATAAGTTTCCAATTTTTTTTATATTTCTACCAATCTATTCATCAAAAAAAACAAAAACACAAATTTATATTTACATTTCTCTGTCAAAATAATCTTCTCTACAATGTTTGCTAGGAAGTAATTCGTTATTTTACATCCTTCATTGATTTCAATATTTGTTTTGCATTTTTGCGCAGTTAATATTCCATTTACTTTCACTGTATGACAGCATCGTCATATTTTAAATTTAGTTATATTCAAACCAGAATAAATCAGCTTATTCATCGCAGCTACCATTGTATTCTTTCTTTCCTCCAACTACTCATAGGTGTCTTTTTCTACAGTTGTATGAAAAAAAATCAGACATCTTATATTTTTAATATTGTATAGAAATATACATTATTCGTACTAAAACATCGTCTTTTTTGAATAAATTCGAATTAATCACAGATACTTCACAACTTTCAAATATATAATAAGAATAAATGTTCAAGAGAAAAAAAAATATTGTTAGACAATAAGAAAGAATAAATAATTTAATCTTGATTACGAAGAAGATATATTTTACTGTTATATAAATTCCATGTCATTTACATCTCCATCTAACATTTTATTATAGCATGATGAACTTGGATTAGTAAAGTGTTCATGAACTATAAAAGAATAACGAAAAGAAAAATTATTAGTTTTCTATTTCAATGAAACTTACTATCGGTTTCATCGGTTGTTAAACAACGCCAACAAAATTGAATATTACATATTGTACATTTAACAGCATTACATCCAGTAAATTTATCAATTGGTGTTCGACATTTAGGACAAGGTTTGTAAGATAATTTACCAAGATTATATTCCAAAATAGCATCTTCATTTTTTTCTTCATGTAATCTTTTATATTGCTCACATGTCATACCAGTATGATATTCAACTTCGCACGATGTACAATAGACTTTTATACATTGATCACAAAAATACATCGTTGAATATTTCGATGGACGATATACCTAAAGAAACTATGACTATATTTGATATCTTAAATGATCAGTAATAAGCATTTCATACCTGTTTACAATCGATACCCATACATTGAACTAGATTATTATCGTTACGACGAATATAAATTTGAAAAGCAATCATTGCTAGACGAGCCATTCGTTCAAAGCCAAGTATCGAAACAATATCACGTATGAGACAAACTTCATTACATTCTTGAATGGGACAAGTTAATTTAAAACTAGTAAAACTCATAGTAGCATCAAAATATGTATCGAAATAAGCCGTAAGACATGAATGACAGAATGTATGTCCACATTGTTGGAATGCATAAGGACAATCAAAATCACACATACAGATAGGACAAGTATTCTTCATATCTATCATCATTTTTTCATTTGATTGATTAGATATACTTGCGAATTTATTCAGAAGTTCGTTCACTTTACGTTCACATTCATTTACTATTTCACGATCACCATTAATCACAATAAAATGTTTAATCATATTGATTACAACTCTTGTTTTCTTATTGTTTAATTCTCGAAATAAATTTGCATTTTGAATACATTGTCGAATACAATCTTTTAATATATTAAAGTATTAAATATAAATAATTGAACGTAAATTTATTACTAACCTTTGGGAATAGGAATAGTAATTGAATATTCACGTTGTAAAATTGTTTCTTGAATGAAAGTATTTATCTGTTTATGTGCATCTTGACATGCTTGATCTTCACCAAAGATTCGTAGAAATGTTGATTTCCAATTCCACCAAATATATGTACGAGTACGATTTTGAAGATCACGAAGAAATTTTTGTCCTGTTGTATCAAAAAGCATTGTAACCTAAGTAACAAGTAGAAAATAATTAATCGAGCCATAATTTTCAGTTACATTCAACTTACCCATGAATGGTCATAAAGTTGAAATAGTAGACCATTTAGTAAATCATTAAACAGTATACGTGCTCTATAAAGTTGAGGAATATTTTCTCCACGAATAGAAATAACAACATTGGGTTTGTCATTTATCATACTAGATTTTTTAAATAAATTTATATTTGAAAACTTTGAATCATCTTGGATTGTTTTTATAGTTTGTTCAAGTTTATTTTTAATTGCTTGTGCCAGTGTATCGTGAAGGACAATTCGATGGGAAATAAGAGGAATAAAATGAAGATATTTCAAACCAATATTTCGAATGGTATCATTATTTAATGAATCACATATATCAATAGCTGTTATGATTTCTCGAGGATCATGAAAACGAATATATGCAGCGACACGACCATCTTCCGTAGCTGGACGAATATCAATTTCTGGCTCAGAATAGAAATGATCTTGAGATGAAAAAAGTGATTTAAGATTCATTAATGCTTTCTTATTATCTTCAGTCATTATTATATTAGATCGATTGAATGAATAACTTTCTGGTAGTTTTATACGGTATACTGCTAGATAAGTCATAGAATTACTAAGATTATGTTGATTGAGCTCTTGTAGAAGAAATCTCTCATCGACATGAGCTGGTAATTTACTAAATTTAATACGAAATTCATCTTCTTTCATTTCATTTCTTTTTGTTGTGAATTTTAATTGTCGTGGTTGTTGTATTTTAATTCGTAATTTTCCTGAACCCATCGAAAGATTTTTATTGCTAATATCATTCACAGCTATTCGCATTTCTTGATCATCAGTAAACTGAACATAGGCTATAACATGACCATCATTTAGATTTGGTTCAATAAAAATTGATTGAGATTGAAATGATGAATATGTATTGAATAATTCACAAACAATATTTTCCATTCCAACCGGCGTAGACATCGTAGTATTTTGTCGAGCTCGAAGTATCATTACATCAGTACACTGAGTAAAAATTGCTTTCAAATTAGTTTCATCAAAATGTCGAGGAACATTTCGAACATATATCGACGTATTTGATCGTCGACCTTCTTGAATTCGAAATGGATATTCATACTGAGCTTCTAATGCCTAGAAAATATTAAAAATATACAAATATGATATTCTTTAAGCTTATCATTGGATCAATTATCCGTAAAATTTTTCTCATTCTATAATCAATACGCAATTCTTACTTCTTGAGCTTGTTCAACTAATTCAAAATGTATAATCGCATGACCATGATGAGGCGTCAACGGCCAGGAACATTTTACTGTTGGACTAACAGGATTTAATTCAAATTGACAGTTAAAATTATGTCGTTTTGAAAACAATTGATAGGCCTGTTGTGCTGCTTGAGGTTTATTAAATCCTACACGACCATTACCTTCAGATTCTGTCATATACCATTGAGCTTTCAATGTGTAATTTTGTTTTCGTGTATCGATTGATGTTCGAGTGTAACTAGGTCTGACATATATTTCATAGTCATCCCATTTTTTATGTGCAAGTTCAGTAACAGCCATTCGAGCATTGTCACATTCAACGAAGGTAACAGAAGCTGAACTACTATTTTGATTTGTTCGAATCATTGTTATATTTCGAACTATAATATTAAATTGAATGAAGGAATATTCTTTGTGAAATATGTTTAGAGAAGAAATGATTTAGTTTACCTTGTCCATATTGTTCACATTTTGTTTGAATTTGTTCTTCAGTAATTTTTTTCGGTAAATTTGTAAGAAATATTTTGACATATTCATCATCAATTAATGCTAATCGAGGTTCAGCACCAGCACCAAGTAAGATTCTAGTTGAACCAATAATTTCAAATTCTTGTAATTCATTACGTAATTTTTCTCGTTCTTTATCTAAAATCTGTTGAAGATATTGTTGAGCATTGACAAGTTTATCTTTATGACCCCATATTGTTAATTTTGATTGTATACGATCGACTTCAAATAATACATTTAATTGTTCTTCAAGTTGTGGTAGTTTATGACATCTTTTTCCAACGAGTGAAAGTAAAAGTGTTGGACCAAGATTCATAAATGTATAACCTTCGAATACACATTGTAAAGGTGAACGTGGTAATGAATCGAGCCAAGATTTATTTAACCAATCAAGTTCAACTGGACAAATAACAGTTAAATAATTTGTTTCATTAATATTAAGTATTTCATGATAAAGAATAAATTTGGGTGGTTTCTGTGCAAGAATTACTGTTGATGATCGATGTATTCGTGCAACTGTATCGATAGTACCAACTGCTAATTGATAACCAGCACGAATAGGTCCATTTGAAATAGCTAAATTTTGAAAAAAACCAGCACATATACAACGTACGATCTGTTTGATTAATTCATCATTTAATTTAGAAAAATGTAATTGAACTGTTGGAGCAATTTGATATGCTAATTCTCGAACGAATTTATATGCTAATTTCATAGATTTCCATCTAATCATATGTTTAATACACCAAGTTTTTCTACGTTCTCTATGATCATCCAGAGCATACCATTCAAGAAAGATACGTAATAAAACTATGTAATCACCACCAATATCCGTATCGTAAATGAATGAAGATCGTATTTCATCACTTAATTGTTTGGATTGATCATCTTTACTACGCCACCATATATTTTGTACTACACTTAACATACCAGCAAGAGCAAGTACATGACTGAAACAATTAAATTTTTGTCCTGTCAAAATCATAACTGAAAGCATAGGGTCAAGACCAAGTTTTGCCAAACTACGACCTAAATCAGTCAATTTCTCTGTCTTCGAATCGATTGCATTCAACCATGTTAAACATTTGACAGTTTCTTGTAGACTACTATCTGCAGGTGATTCCAACCAATCGAATTCTGCAATATTATCAACTATATTAAGATGTTTTAATTTAAGTACGGCTATACTCGGTTGAGTACAAAGAATTTCTGCTCGAGAACAAATATCCAATGATTGATAAGTATCATATGTATATAGATGAAAACACTAAAAACAATAGAATAATTATAATAAACTATTCTAAGGAGTATGAATGAATCTTTATTGTAATATTTACCTTTCCTATTGATGTTCGTCCAGCTCTTCCACGTCGTTGTTTAACTGAACTCTGTGTTGTATAAGCAGTTTTAAGTATTCGCATATGTCGTTTTGAATCCCACATGACTTCTTTGACCATACCTGAATCTATAACATATCGAATTCCATCGATTGTTACCGATGTTTCAGCAATATTAGTTGAAAAGATTATTTTACGTCGACCACCGTTACCCGTAGACATGAATATAGCTTTTGTATCATCTTCATTTAATTTACCATGCAATGGTAAAATCATAGCTGATTCAGGTGGATCAATTTTTCTCATTACTTCATCAATGGCTCGATCAATTTCATCTTGACCAGTAAGAAAAACAAGAATATCTCCAGGAGGTTGATTAGCATGAATATCAAGAACTTTATTTATTGCTTCATCAACATAATTTTCAGGATCTTCTATAGCATAAACATCTTCAATAGGAAATGTTCGACCAGGAACTTCAATTACAATTGCATCATTGTAATATTTACTTAATAGTTTATCATCAAGCGTTGCCGACATAATAACTAACTAAAGAATCAGATTATATTTAGTATTGATTAATTATAAGTCTACAGAAATTTCAAAACGTAAAGCATCTTTATATATTTTCAGTAGGAATAAACAATCCGTAATAATCAGAAATCGATACTTTTCAATACTGCTCAAAATTTGATGAGATGAATGAATGAAAAAGCTTTTTTGATTACTCTCTTAACTGTTACGATATAATATTTGATTTCGAGAATATAACTTACCTTTATATCAGGACGTCTTTGTAAACATATTTTCAAAGCACCAAAGAGTAAATCAGTATCGATGCGTCTCTCATGAGCTTCGTCAATGATAATTAAACTATAGGCACTTAACATTGGATCCATTTGATATTCATTCAATAGAACAGCATCAGTAACAAATCGAATTTGAGTTAGATGTGAAATTTGTGGACGAGAAGCACCAACATGACAACCAACCTACAGATAAAAAAACAGTTTTAAATAACCTATTAGACAAAGTCTTACTTCTTCGCCCACTTTGCAGTTAAATTCTTTTGCTACACGAGAAGCTAATTCCCGAGCAGCCAAACGTCGTGGTTGAGTACAGATAATTTGCCCTAGTTAAATATATAATTTATCATAGAAATTGATAAATGATTCAAAAATCGACAAACCACGATCAGCAAATCCAGCATCGACAAGATATTGAATCAATTGACTACTCTTGCCAGATCCTGTTTCTGCCTTAAGTATTACAACACGATTTGATTGAATTGTATCAATCAATTGTTGACGTCGTGCATAAATAGGTAAATGAGCTTTAAGACGTTCAATTTCTCGTTTTAATCTTTTTTGAAGATGTTGAGCGTCTTTTAATGTTGATGGATTAACAATAGATAGTTCTGATATAGTTTTCTCGAATGTTTCCAATTGATCTTTTAACTCTTGAACATTTGTCTCTTTTGAAAATTTTACATCGTCATCATTTTCGTTAAGTAATATGAGTTGTTCATCGATAAGAGATTGATGTTGGGAAAATACTTCAGGTAGACTTTCCTATCAAGAAAAATTTGAACTTAAAATTAAAAACATTCATTTCTTTGATTATGTCAAAAACTTCACATACCTCAAATAGAACTTTAATTTCAGCTTTTGAGTGTTCTATCCAAATTGATGAATCTATTGTAAATGATGTAGAACTATCGTTCTTTGAAGAAATCGATGCGGAATCTGATATGTTACAATTGTTAAAATTTATTTGCATTAAATTCTGTGGTTTCGGCACTTTATTTGACTGTTGATTAGAATCAAATTGTTTTTTATGAGAATAGATTCCTTGATGGTTTGAATGATCACCAGAATATGGAGACATCTGACGTTGTGTTGTCATGGTATAAGACGAATTTTGATTATTAGAATACGATTGGTATGGTTGTAATGAATCAACGTTTTGATCTCCATATTCGTATTGATATTGATCACACGATTTATTATAATTATTCCGTTTAGAACTAGAATAATTATGGAATTTAGTGTAGTATTGTTCATAATGTGCATATTGACAAGTTTCAAGTTGCGGACATTGTGAACCAAATTTACAGTATCCAAATTTGTTTCGTGTCGAAGCCATTATTGTGATAGTACTTTTGAAAAATAAATGTGTTTTGTTTCGTATGCGTACTTCAATATTAAAGTAGGTAAAAACCACTAACAAAAAAAAGGTACAGAATGATAAAAACAGATGACTCATGAAAATTTTATCCACAATGGGAATTTTTTTTCCATATTTTACCCGAACAAATAGAAACGAAAATTATGACATATTTTTTCAACGATACCTAACGACAATTAGTATGTAAGTCTTCAATCATATATGATTCATATATTATTGCAACATACCAAGTATTCTTCTAAATATTGGTAAACATTTTTAAAGATGGCGCATAAATCATTCTAATTTTTTGAGAATACAACTGTAGGAAATATCCAATATATCTAGTGATATACATATTGGTATATTCCCTCTGATCATGTTGGAACATTCCCTGTATTCTTCTACCATATATATACATGGTTCTTTCCTTTCCTTTCGTCTAGGTATGGGATAATTTCCTATCGTGATCCTACATATATGTACACGCACACATACGTGTATGTTTCGGTTCTACACAAATTTACAACAACAAATGTAAGGGTTATTCATTTTGCGTTAAAAGTCATTTTAAAGTCTGAATAATCGAATGAAAAATAGTAATACTAAGTTTAACTAAGAACATATTGAGATAATTGTGAATAGATTTATTGTACATGGTTAAAATAATACAATGACTACCTATATATGTAACTTTCCTGTATGCTTGACTTCCTTTTTGTGAAAGTCTGAAACATATTGTAATATCATATAATATATAGGATACATTCATCCTGAGAATATGTATTCAATTTCAAACAACAAAAAATAATTGTGAATATTCGTCGATTCGTTTATCTCCCAACCTTTATTTTATCAGACTGAATGAAGCATTTACTTCAACGATTTGAAGAGAAAATAAATGGTGAATATCAGAAAAACTATGAGAAATATTCTATGATAATAAATTTCGTTTTAATTTATTTTAATAAATATTATTCTGTGAATACATCATTTTCTTGATTATGTCTGAAAAAAGTGGTATAATGTTCATAAAATTATTTTACTGAATTACTAATAATCTCCTAGATTGGCCATTTTTAAATGTATAATCCAAATATTGTTTGAATCTGGCAATTCACGAATATTACAGATTTGAAAGACACTACCCATGGCAAATAGAACTTCATCTTCATCGGGAAACATTGAATACTGTGATATATTAGCATATGGACGCGTTCGTGCTTGTGAATTTGCTTCAATGCTAAATATTACTGAGATCAAATCGGGATTTTCATGAAATTTCCCGGCATACATAAGAGCAACTTGCATTGATGTTGTTGTTGATAAAAATGTATTAATCGATATGATACTACCTCGAAGATCTTTGAAAGAATTAAATTCTTCATTTGACATTGATTGACCTCGATAAAATATGTCTTCTCTAAATGGTCGATAAATTGTATATCTTTGCCGGCCTGATTCATTCAAATGAGCACACATATCAGTAAGAATATATCTTAGTTTAAACATCGTATCAGCATTACTTGTTCGAAGTGCATGATTAATTGTTCTGCAAATAAAAGAATCACGTGTGTACCACTGTACAGCTGCATTCCAATGGTAAGTTTTTTCGAAATTATCAATAGCAGCAAGAGTTACTTGATTATCATTATATATACGACGAAATTCAGCAAACATTTCTGCTTGTGATTCCAATGTTTGTGGCATACAAAGAAGAGTATCAATTGTTCTCTGATGAGCTATGAATACATGAGCTTGTTCTGAATTATAAACAGTCAATGGTAGTGGAATTGGTAATTGTGTATTTTCATCTTTTTGTATAAACTATAAAAGAAAATGATTTAAAAAAACTTTCTTTTTACATCACAATAAAATACTATCTTACACAATGTTGATCAGTAGTATATGATTCAGTATACCATTTAGTTTCATGTTCATCTAAAGGTAGTTGAAGTTTATCAATATCTTGTTTTAATTTGTTAGCAAGTGTTTTAGAATTATTATAAACTCCATGAATTTCTGAATATCCTCTACTCCATTCCAAATGTGAGCCAAGATGAGCACAATAAATATATGCAGCAAAAATTTGTTTCATTAAACATAAACCTGTGGAATATAATTCTTCACCAAGTGTTCCTGAAACAATTAGAAAGATATATCGCTGTTCACGTAATTGTCGTTCAATGAATGATATACAATTTGACACTCTATTGAAAAAGTTCCATTGATATGGTTTAATCGCTTGATTGAGTTCATCGTCCGAATCATTCAATATCTCATCCAACCAGATAAATGAAATCGATTTGTGCTTTGAAGAATCTAATTGCGAATAGTTAAAAGAAGACAAATATCGAAAGCGTTGTTTTTCGGACCATTCGAAGGTAAATCTGGTGCGCTGTCCAGTGGATTTTCTTGCTTTTTGTTCAGGAGTCAATTTAGGCTATTGAATAAAGAAAACGATAAGATAAAAATCAAGTAGTGCCCTTAATCTTACTTCTGCATGAAGATAATCTTGCGCAATACAATCTTCATACCAATCAAATATTTCTGCTGTAACTTCCATTTGTCGTTCAGCAAACGTATTGTAAGCTCGATGAAGTGCCGATTGAAATCGTGGGTTTTCATCCAAATAATTAAAGTTAAGTGGTGCTACTCGTTTAACTTTCCAATCTCGACCAAATATAAAACCAAAATTCCATTTGACTTCATCATCAACATGTTCATTTTCAAGAAATGCACACCAATTATCTTCATCATCCATGATTGCTTGTTCAGATGAAATCATCAATTTACTCCATTCACTTATATTACATAATTTATTGCCATATAAATAAAATCGAATGGGTGATAATTCTTTAATAAGTCGACACATATAATGTGGGTTATCATGATTGAAAAGTAGTTTAGCATATGGTAAAAGTGATAAATGTCTATCACTATTTGGTATATAATCGTTCAATTGACGAATGATCGTTGAAGTATAGCCAAGCTTATTACCTAAGATAGATATTTCCTATAAGTATTACAAGACTTCAATATAGATAGTACTTTCGCAATTCAAATTTTGAAATTAACTAAAAAGATGTGTCAATATTCCTTTATTATGGTCACTTTTACTAAATCAACTGTTCAGAGCAAATATTTGATGATTACTGCTTAGGAAAGATACAAACAAAATTGAAGTGATGTATTTATATACTTACAAACTTTCTGTAATCTCTGTTGAGCACTATCGATATTTTCTTGACTACTATTCAAAGAAATAAGAAGAATATGACAAGGTTCAGCCTAAAATTAAACACAATTAATAAATTCAATTCATATTCATTTATCCTACTTTGAAAAGTGACATAGCCCATTCTTTCAAAACTCGTGCTTGTTTATAATAAATTTTCACTAAAGATATTCGTTCCAATTTAATTTGTTTTTCACCTTCCAATGTTAAAAAACGAATAATATCATTTGTTAAATCTAATGTTAATTGTCGAAATGAATTTGTCATTCGATTTAAATCACCTTGACTATTATCACATATTATGTCTCGTCTATATATAGATACTATACGATGATTTGCTTCAAATTGTAACAAAAGATCGTTGTCAATGGAATCAAGAAGAATTATAAAATATCGTTGTAAACATATGTCTGATAATTGTGGGCTAACATTTACAATTTGCTCAAGCGATGTAGTATTAAATGCAAATAAGGATGATACAGGTAATCGTAAATTAGCACCTGCAATGCTTGCACTACATCCAAATATCACTACAATTGGTTCGAACGAAGCCATTGTATTTAAGTTACTTCCTATAATGTGAAGCTATCAACGTCGTGTGTTCTCTTTCTATGTGTATGAATGAGAAAGAGAAAGGTTAAAACACGTGTTGTTCGAAAGGTATATGTGACGTTAACTGATCGTTGGTAAAAAGAAAATTAAACATATTTTCTATGTTGGAAAAAACCACAATGTCCTACAGTGCACTTATCAGTAACATTTTTTTATTGCGAGTTATGTTGGAAGAATTAAAATAGCATACTGTCATTTTCCTTTTCGTATATTTGCTGAAGTGTAGTAAACATGTAGCGAGACAATGCAGGTATAGATATTTTTATTATTGAAAAACGAAATGCTAAACAACTTATATTGATTTAAATAATCATTTTGATGTTCATTATGAATATTAGTTATCTATGAGATTTTGCTTAGTTTTTATATATAATTTCTATCTTTCAAACTATATAGACTAGTCGACATACACGTGTTATGTGTTTCTTTTATTTATCTTTCATATGTTTTTTTTCATTCTGTTTCTTACATTATAGAGAACAATATTTTTTTCTTCTTCCGTTTCAAGTTGGAAAGAAATACTGTGGTAACATTGTTTCAATTCTACAATAATAAAATGTCTGTGAAACAAGATTCATTATTCTGTACATTACCAGTTGAACTTATTTATCATATTTTTCGTTATCTCGATGCACAAACAATTGTTCGATCAATTCGTATTGTTTGTAAACGATTCTATACCATTGTGAATGTATATGACAAATTTAATTTCAACTTTGATTCAATTGTAAAATCTGATTTTCATTATCTTTGTAATCTTATTTTACCTAGAAATGTTAAATCATTGACATTATCTAATAGCAATGAAACACCAGGTCAAATTGAATATTTTCTCTCGCGTTTTCGTATCAAACAATTTATTCAACTTAATTCATTGAATCTATTTCAAATTGATGATTGTCAATTGGGTATTATTTTAAAAGATATTCAAAAGTTGCAACTCACTTCATTATCTATTAATTCAAAACAAGATTATTCAGACAACAATACAATTTCAGATGATTTATCATCAGCCATTTCTTTACCTAGTCTGCAGAAACTTACTTTGAATATTCCAAGTTGTGATATATCTAAAATAGTATGGCCTATTGGATGTACAATACAACATCTGTATATATATTGTCGTACTATTGATGAATATTGTAATATTCTTTATACTTTACCTAATCTACGAACATTAGTAGTAGAAGGATTAAACATGGATGATACTTCTGGAATAATACCTAATCTTCCTAATTTAACAGCAGTTTGCCAGCTATTTTCGTTAACATTCAAATATTGTACGCTTGATACAGCAATGCTTGAATTTTTACTCTCATTTACACCTACACTTGAACATTTTCATCTGATTCAATCCATTGATTTAGATGTTTTTATATCCTATTTACCACAATGGCAAACGTTTATTGAAACAAAACTTCTGTTGTTGAATAAATTCAATTTTTTCCTCGTGCGACATGCTCAACTTATTACTATTCCTGTTGATACCGAACAACTTATGACTCCATTTCGAACAACATTCTGGACTGAAACTAAACAATGGTTTGTTATATGTGATTATATAATGAGTTCAAATATTCTTATTCTCTATTCATCATCATTTTTCGATCCTCAATTTGAATTTATCTTTGAATCAAAACAAATTTCACGTTCAACTTCAACTTCAACAATCAATAACACTATAATAATGGATGAAGTGCAGAAATTGCGTTTGGATTTAACTAAAATGATGATTTCAGCTACATCACCACAGGTATAATTAAATAGAGTTTCATCTTATGTCTAAAGATATGATTGGAATAGTTGAAGATTTCCAAAATGCTTTCCTCAATATCGATATTTTCATACAATTAAATAGATTTCATTTTGAAAGGTAATGCAAATAGATAATGCTAGTCAGAAACATAGTTCGAACTCTTTGACAATATAAGAAATATATTATTGTGATCTTTACTTCTTTCTTACATACGTTCTCTCTGTTACCGACATTGTAAGTGACAGCTCTTCGTCAAATAATTTGTATATCATGTATTGTCTGCATACATCAGGCTTGAACATTTTTTTGTACTAAAATATTATACTTTATGATATTTCACTTTTTAATTACTCTTTTTTTTGGTATATAGGGTGGTTTACCAAATAAAACAATATTCCCTAACCTTGATCAATTAACATTATGTCTTACTGACTCTTGGCCACTCTGTTCACTTCGAGCTCTTTCAACTCTTATTAATCTATCGCATTTGACCAAAGTTTCGTTAGAATTTCTTGACTCCTTCGATTATTATTCGGAATCAATGACAAATATTGGTTCGTTATTGAAATTAGCACACAACATCCATTCACTTACAATATCAATTTCTAGTCTTTATAAAAGCATAACCGATGATAATATGGAAATATGTTCCATAATTCCTGATCATGTAAGACATCTGACAATTTCAGTATCTTCAGTGCATCAAATGAGAATGGTCATAAGACAACGTAAATATCTATCAAGCATCAAGTTTCAATACACAAATTCTTTTCTTTATTGGTCTGAAATGCATGCGGAATGGTTTAAGAACGAAAATGGATATTATACCTATCAATTAAATAACTCTTCTCTATGCATATGGCTCGATAATTATTCAAAGACATTATAAAAAAAACTGTCTAATAAAAAATAAGATGAGCGAACTGATCGATTTTTTTTCGAAGCAAGTTAATCTTGATTTGTATTTTATAGTAATTGATATATACCGAAACCTTTAGTATCATCAATGAGATAGCACACATTCCTGTTCTACAAATGATTCACCAATATAAAATATGTGTTCTCACTAAGTAAAACTACAATGGAATTCGTGAATTTAATCTGTCATGCACAAGAAACTATTTTTTTTGTCACTTATGTGATAATATTCACTCGTAAGAACTTTAAAAGGATGTTGTAGTATTGAGAAGCTCTGCGCTGATAATTTTTTTTAATTTGATATTAGAGACAAAAGCATTGTGATCTATTTGTTATTCAAGACATCCGAAATTCAATATCGTCAATTTTCTTTGTCAATATTTCAGAGGTGTTATATGAAAACAATCATATCAAATTTTCCTTTGTCGAAATTTTTAATTAAAAGAACATACAAATCATAGATCTCTCTTGTGATCAGATTACTTGACTTAACAAATAATTTTTTTTAATTAAAAAGGACATATCGAAGACAAAGAAAAGAAAAGGTTCGATTTTCGTAAAAATGTCCTGGTTAATTATAGAATTCATTTGTTGTAACACATGCGATCGAGAATGAAACAGAACTTTAAAATAGATACACATAGTAAACGTTTTAAAGTATTGATATTTATGAACTCTACTGGTCATTTATTAGTTTATTCCAGTCGCATTCAGTCATTAGAAAAATGAGTTTCTACATAAATAAATACGATTTTTCGTTGCCTTTGTGAAGTTTGACACCTTAAATCCCTCGATAATTGTAAAACAATACCATATTTTCTCATTTTTCAATTTGGTAGTATTATTAAGAATGAAAAAGAAATAAATATTTTATCTTTTGTCAATAAAGATACAGATATCTTTATAAATTTCGTTAACTTGTACAAAAACAATTCATTCTTTCAGTCATTGATCTAAGATCAAGATGCATCACAAAATGGTGATTATTATTGGTCTTATCATCGTTGGTTTAACTGGAATTCACTCCAATGATGAACTCATGTGTAATTGTTCGTGTTGCATCGACAAACAATGTAGAAAAATATCACAAAATGATTTTAGTGTATCAACCTGTGGATCATGTCAATCAATATGTCAAAGCAAGTTTTCAGCAGCATGTACGAAAATGTCTAGTACTGTTTCTTATAAATGTACTAATGGCACTATGGCATCGCGACTATTAAATGAACCCGATTGGATTGGTGAATTTCGAATGACAGACGATTGTGATACAGAATCATGTTGTTGTTTGACTGATCTCGTACAATTTACGCGTGTAAATGTCAATAATTTGCATATTCAAGGTCAATTTTTTGGGCAATGTCCAAGGGCTTCACTTACTATTGAGGATATATATATGATGCCCAATGACTTTTCTGCTAACTTTAATTTTTTGAATCGATTGGTGTCAGCTAAACTTTCCAGTGATAGTCGTACTATATCTTTTATGGAAACAGATAATCTTGCTTGTCGTTACAAAGCAGTTCGAGAGAATGCTGCATCGATGATTGCAATCAATTGGATGTTTTTCATTCTTATTTGTGGTATAGTCAATGTTAAAAACTATATCATCTAACAGTGATTACATATTTACCTTATTTTCAATTATTTTTTTTTTGCTATTTGGACAGCTTTATTTAAAAATATATATCATCAATAAACAAGACACCTTATATTTCCATCAATAATCATTCATATAATTTCAAATTATTATATAGAATTGAAATACCTGTTTTTATGTGCTAGAATTCTTAGGTAGCTTTTTATCCGTTGCAGTTTTTCACTTTATCTTATAGGCAGTTTTTTAAAGCAAAAAAAGAGTAGAATATATTCCAATAGATCATCAATCAAATAACGTCAACAGTTTTAAATTTTAAAGAAAATTATTATTAAATCATAACAATTTTGTGTGTACTGGACATATCGAGTGTAAGTTGTTTCATATTCAAAATTTTCTTCTCATTATCATATGTCCATTGTGTTGTTGGATTTAAATCTTGTCCATTTAATGTAATTCTAGTTGGTTCTTTATTCATACCAAATATTTTGATTTCTTCTAATTTAATTTGCTTATCCATTTCTGGATAATCATATGACCATGGTTCAAGAGTTAAACGTTGAGAATTATATGTAAAAATAAAATGATTGAAATTAGACGTTTCATATGTATCAATAGATTCACCATCATCCCAAAATAGATCTCCTTGAGCTTTTTCTTTCTTATCAAGAGCTATAATAAGATAGAATGGTTTCTGTCTTGATAATACCGTATTCATAGCTGATTGTTGATGAGGTATAATAGCTCCACCACGTAAAAATAATGGAATATGATCTAATGGTGCTGAAACAGTGATTTGACCGAGTGTTTTCTGTTCTTCACCAGTATAATAGTCAAACCATCGTTCCGTTGTTGGTAAATAGACGGATTTAACCGAATGATTTTCATAAATAACTGGAGCAATAAGTAAATTTGATCCCCATAAGAATTGTTCATCAATTGACCAACATTCTGGTATTGAAGGAAATTCATGTGCCATTGAACGAACAACAGTTCCACCACTTCTATGAACTTGATGAAATAATGTATATAAATATGGATTAAGAGTATAACGTATTTCGACAGCACGACGATTTGAACGGACAGCAGGTGCAGCCCAATTTCCTGGATCATGATCTCGATAATTTAAACCATTATGATTTCGAAAGAATGGATTAAAAGCACCTAAATTAAATAATGAAAAGAAAATGGTTTTGAGAAATAATATATATATATATATATACTGACCTAATTGCATCCATCGTTGACACATTTGCTCGGTTGTTTCTGCTTCAAATCCACAAATATCTGCGCCAACATATGGAATACCAAATAAATTGAATTCTAATATTCCAATAATATTATATTTAAGATGTGCCCAATCTGCACGATTGTCACCTAACCAATGTCCACTCAGTGCACCGGATGTAGGAAATGTTGATCGACTGATTACAACAGATCGTTTATTGTCAGTAGCACGTGCTGCTGGTAATGAAGCTACTGTTTCTGACCATCCATAAAGATTATGTACATCATAATGTTTATAGATTTTGCCTTGACCATCTGTTTGTTCACCAATCATACACATAGTTTTATCTGATAGATATTGTCCTAGAATAGCTGTTTTATATTTTGGTGTTTCTAATGGTTCATCTTTAGGACAGTGTAAATTCCAATCTGGTTTATAATCAGGATAATTAAAAGGTCTATTTGCGTTTGTATCGAAATTTGCTGGTTCACTATCAATGATTAAATGAAATTATTAGATGATTATTGCAAATAAAACTCACTTCATATCAATCCAAAGACCATCGAATTTAAGTTTTGAATAATAAGCGAGAATTTCAGATTTCCACCATTCTTTTGCTGGTGGATAGAAAAAGTCAGGAAATACAGTCTTACCTAAAAAAGAATATAAGTAATACAAACATTGATTAACGAAAAACGTTCACAATTATTAAGGCATATTTTTTTATCCACCCTCGAAATATTCATAATCGCTATTAAACTTAAAACATAACTAACCATCAGGCCATACATAACCGAGCATATTTCTATTTCCAGTTTCGTTAAATTGAATATTTCGATGTGTTGGCCATTTAATCCAAATATCTTTTTGTTGTCCTCTAGTAAAAACATCATAATTTTTTGCTTCAGAATCGATAGCTGGATCAAGAATTGTAATAAATTTCATTCCAAGTGCATGTAACCAATCAACATATTCAGGTAAGCCTTGGAAATTTTCAGGATCCCATGTGAAATCAAGTCGTTTGTCAAAGTAATCAATATCACCATACCTAATAATCAACAACAAAAGAACATCAATATAACTGTTAAAAGATTTATTCTACTCACATAACATCGAGAGGAATACCTGCATCCAGAGTTCGCCACATAGCTGCTCTCATATTTTCTAATGAATTGTAACCATATCGACAAAGTTGAAAGCCAAGTGCCCAATAAGGTGGCATATATGGTTTACCAATCACTTCTTGATATTGTCTAATAACATCTTCCGGACGAGGTCCTGCAAAAAAGAGTACATCTAAAATTCCACCTATTGTACGATAAGTAAGCGTGGCTTGATTATCTGCAAATTCATCAAATTTATAATCTTGTGCATTTGAATTAAAAATAAGAACACCAAAAGCCTGTCCATCGTCTTCAATACCCATATAGAATGGATGAGCACCATATAAATTTTCATTTCCTCCATATGGTTGTTGATCACGACCAAATATGCCATAACGAAGTGAATCTCTAAGAGTATGTCGAAAAGTTCGATGAGTATTTTCACCAAAACCTTTGAAAATGAAAATAAATTATTTTGTATATTTATTCAAATATATATTTTTTTTCTCTACCATAATTATTTCTCGATGGAGTTGTTGTTATTATTTGAATATATTGATTATCATAAATAAAACCTTCTGCAAATAATGAAGTATCAAATAGAATTGATTGTGTACTTGTACGTCGAATTCTAAAACCAATTTGTTCATTAACAGTTTTAGTTATTTCAAATTTAAATTGAGCTGGAGAACTGTTAGTTGGAACCATTGGATGCCATTGTATAGGTACAGGAACTTCATATCGTTCTGCATTTGAATCACGTATTGTCATACGTATTTTAGAAGAACCTGAAACACTGACTTGAACATTTAAATTTTCAATATCCTTGCCATATAAGGAGAAATTTGTTTTTGAAAGACGATCAAGTGAATATTGAGTGACAGCATCAGAAATTTGTTTTGCTGGTTTTGTCATGCCGTAACCACCTTTTTCTTTGGGAACATAACAAGCTACGATACCTGGTCCTTGACTTAAATCCCAAGCACATCCACGAGCAATACATGTATGATCACTTGCACCTAAATTATTTTATTATATAAATTCAAGAAAAGAGAAGATTTATTTTTCTTACCAGAATCAGGAAAACAATCTACTCGATATTTTGGATTAGCAAAGATAATTGCAGGTGCTTCGATAGTTGCATTTTCTGAAATTTGCCATGTAAAAGTATGATTTTGACTCATTGATAATCCCAATTCTTTAATATCAATAATTTGAGTATTAGGTCGTTTGATTGGTTCAAATTGCTTATTATTAACATTAATTGTAGTTAGTATTTCATCCATTCCATAGATATTCAATGCATTCAAGATTAAATTTGACATTTCTGAATAATTATTTTCAATAACATTTATAGACAATTGACGATCTTTTGATGACCATTTATATACAGCATAAAAATAAGATTTTGTACTGATCGTATCAATTGAGTCACCATCATCATAGAAAAGATCACCTTCAGCATTACCATATGAATCAAGTACAATGGTTAGATTAAATGGTTGTTTTCTAATTAATACAAATTTTTCAATATTTAAAAGATCTATATTTATTTAATTTACCTTGAAAATTTTGTATTATTAGCATATTCTTGTGTTGGAATAATTATTCCACCCCTTAATAAAATCGGAATTGTATTTAAAGGTGCTGGCATTGATATAAATTGTTTTTGTGCAATAATTCGTGAACCAGTATAATAATTATACCAATGTGTTGATGGAATATAAACTCGAACTTGTTCAGCACCTTCATCAGTTACAGGTGCTATCATTACATGAGATCCAATTAAAAATTGAAGAAAAATATCAAGTGTTGTTCTATCAGTTGGATATTCATGAAATAATGGTCGAATTACTGTTGAACCTTGTGTATGTGCTTTGTAAAATAATGTATAATAGTAAGGAAGAAGTGTATAACGAATACGAAGAGCAGACGCCATTATATTTACTGCATATGATGTCCATGAAGCAGGATCTTGATCAGGTTTTTTCCAAGCATTATGCTGAAAAATAAAATCGTTTTTTCTCGTGTATAAAAGAAAATTTATTTAAAAACATACATTTCGGGAAAATGGGTAAAAAGCACCGAGTTGCATCCAACTAGACATAGAATGAAATAAATTATAAAATAGAAATGATTTAATAATTTACCGAATACACATTTCTTCATTTGGTGTTTGATCGAAACCACAAATATCTGCACCATTAAATGGTATACCAAACCAATTAAATTCAACCATTCCAATTAATGATTGTTTCATTTGAGCCCATGTTGCACCATTATCTCCAAGCCAATGGCCACTCCATTGACCTGAACCAACAAAAGTTGAACGTGGTAAAACTAAACTTCGTTTGCCCGTAACTTGTTGCATTGCATCTAATGTCGGTTTTGTTTGACTCCAACCGTATAAACTATTTAAAAAAAAACATTCAGAATTTTTATTGAGAATTTATTACATCAAAAATATATCATACTTGTGTACATCATAATGACGATATTTTGGTTTACCCGTTCTTATATCGATTTCACCTTGCTGAGCTGACATACAGAGAGTACGATCGGAAAGACGACTTGGTTTGCTCAATCCTCCATCGTAACCAAACGCAGCTTTCGTTCGATAAGGAGGATCATCAAAACGATTAAATGGACATTTTAGAGTATGATTACTACCAGTTTCAATTGAATTCCATGGTTTTTCGTCATTTGTGTCGAATAGAGCTATCCGATAAAAATAAATATTTATTCACTTAGTTTTTCATAATGATACGAAAAGTTACATACCAGGTTCATTCATATCGATCCAAAGTCCATCAAATGTAAGATTAGCACGTTGAAAATTCTTTATCCATCGTATCCACCATGCTTGAGTTCGATTTGTTAAGAAATCTATTGATAATAAATAGAAATCAAAATAGTATTTTATTCGTTTTCATAAATTTTTTGTTAGAAACTAACCTGGAAAGAATACTTCACCTGGCCAACAAGCTCCTTTCATTAATTGTCCATCCTCCCATTTGATAAAGACATCTTCTTGAATACCTTCAATTGTTGGAGCATAGTAACGTTGATCATCAATAGTTCCTGGATCTAAAATGACAATTGTTCGCATACCATCATTATTGAGTTGATCAAAATATTCTTTTAAGCCACGATAATTGATTGGATCAATTGTAAAATCTTTTTCAGCATCCATATAATCAATATCAGCATATTGAATATCAATTGGAATTCCAGCATCTAAATTACGTTGAACAACTCTTTTCATATGTGTCAAATTTCCATAATCCCAACGAGCAAGTTGAAAACCAAATGACCAATATGGCGGTAAAATTGATCGACCAACAAGCCATGTATATTGTTGAATAACTTGTTCTGGTTTTGGACCAAGAAATACAAAAAAATCAAGAATACCACCGATTGTACGCATAGTTAATGATGGTGTAGGTGAAAATGAATAATCCATAGCATTTGAATTCAATAATAGAACACCATGCATATTACCTGATGGAATATCAGATGAATTTGATTGTTGTTCCATAACAAGATAAAATGGATGTGAACCATAGTGATTAGTATTCTTAGCCCAATGAGTACCTTGATCTCGAGCAAAGATACCCCATGTTCGCTTCTCCTTGACATCATGTTTTAATGTTTCATGATTGTTTTCACCGAATCCAAAAATATGTGGTGATTGAAGTCGAGTAACAATTTGAAGAAATTGATCATTGAGTATAAGACCACCAAGAGATGTATCAAATAATATAGCTTGATCAGAAGCACGTTTCACAGAAAATGACAGAATATTATCACGTGAAGGATCCGACCAATAATTAAATTCATATTGAGTAGATGAAGCTCGACCGGGCGAAGAAGCTAATGGAATAGGTACCTGAAAGAAAGGAAAATAAAATAATATTGTTTAGTATTTCTTATAAGTTTTACTTCATATCGTTCATTATCTTCATCATACAATTTAAATCTAAGTATATCATTTGTATAATACTCTATATCGAGAATAACATTTTCGATTGCGTCTGGGTACATACTACCCACTGCCCGATTTCGTCGTAATCGTAGTCGAATACCATTTTCTGTTTGTTGAGGATCTTGTTTCAGAATATATCCATAGTTTGGTGATAAATAACACTGTGCAGTGTTTGGTGGCGTCCATTCATCGTATAGACAACTACGTGCAAGACATGCCTCCTTCGAATAACCAGCAAATTGAGAGCCAGCATCTGGAAAACAATCTATTCGTTGGTTAGGTTCAATTGAACGTTTATGAACAGATATACCGATTGTATATCCGCATAGAACATAGAATAATATAAGGAAATATATATTAGCCATCACAACACAAAGATCAGTTTCTAAAATTGAAAAAAGAAGACGTTATACATTAGAAAGATTGAAATGATCGTCTCATTCTATATTCTAAAGTACAAAAAAAATAAACTGAGTGCGTAATAAATATGAATAGAGAATATATATTTCTATTTTTTTATTTGTGATAGAATCAATTTGTTTTCAGAGAATAGATTCTTTCCAACGGAGAGATAATAGTAATATATTCCATAGGTCTTTTAAAAGCTATTAAATCCTTTATTTTTCAATTTTATTCAATTAAAAATATAATGATAACGGATCATATTTCGTTATTTTGTTTTCATTCAAATCATATTAAAAAAGATTTATTTTGTATATCAATGAAAATATTCAATTTATTCAATAATATCATATTACTAATAAAAAAATATTAACAACTTACAATAAATATATGAAAATACGTCGTAGAATTATTTTAATCTAGTAAATTACCGCGCATTCTATTCAGTATACTTAATTAAATATATATTTCTCTTTGTCAGATGAATTCATCCTCAATAGAATGTATAAGTTTGTCTGGAAAGTTCATACAACTGAACCTTAATTGCATGACAGTAGTGTCAAACTTGAAAGTTGCATTCAACTATTACTTCAAGTTTCAAGTATTACATATATAACATTTCTTATAAAATCATACGCTATTTTATTTAATAATATGTATAATTTTACTTAAATCATATTTTCATTTTATTTATTTAGATTTCTTTCTTGTATCCGGCTTGAAATAAGTATAATTTCATTTTTACCATCTATTCAGATTTAACTAATGGATAAGAACAATGATAGGTCAAGTTTTATTTCAATAATATAGTTTTTTTCCATTTAGAAATGTTTGTTGATTATGAATGTTATTAATTATAACTTTTTTTTAAATAATGTCTTTGATTTCTGTATTCAGATTTATTCCATGGGCATACATGAAAGATAATAAATAAAATTTAATTTAAATAATATATTTTTTCTATATTTAGAATTATCTGATGAATACGAATGATGTTAATTATAAATTTATTTTTATAATTTCTTTGATTTCTGTATTCAGATTTCTTTCATAGGCATGCATAAACGATGATAATTAAACTTTTACTTCAATAATATTTCCCTATTCTTATTTATATTTGTTTAGTAGATACAAATGACGGGAATTGTAATTTATTATAATTATACATTGGTTTTAATAATGTCTAATTCAGCTTTATTTTCTGAGTATAAGCGAAGAAGATAAGTATAGTGTGAGGATGAGGTTATGGATGTGAGTGGAATACTTTAAAAGTTGAGTAGATTATCATACTCGAGTACTCGAATTATAAACTTTCAAATTCGTAACGAATTAACGAGTTCTACACTACTGCAGATGTCAACGAAATGTAAAGAGAAATTAATGAGATTTTTTATCCTGAGCACTATCTTGTCATCCATTTTTACCGTCATGAACAGAAGTTGAAAAGATTTAGAAAGAAATTAATTATTCTCTCTTTTTGTTCTAAAGTGTGCTTCTGATAGAAGTGTAAGATAGGTAAGAAGAAATCATTTATTTAATTCACTATTTACAAACAGTATTAAAACTACGATTTGGAAAGAAATTAGTTATTTTGGATTTCCATCCCAAGCAGCAATGCTACAAAAAATAAATTTTTAACAGTGGAAATATCAAATATTTAAGGAGAAATTCCGGTATAGGTGTGGGTATGATGAAATACATAATGCGTAGATATCACAAAAACCATTTCTTCTTCAATTGAAAAGTTCTTGTACGCGCAAACCGTAATGATTCATATATATATGTTTTGCTTCATTTCTCTATGATATACATGATTTTGTAAGGATCAAACATCTCTTTCTAAAGCGGAGCAATTTTTCTATCGACGAATCCGATGGTTCATTGCTACATATGTAATGAGAAAATCTTTTTGTGTCATTCCTCCTCTCTTCAAATTATAGACTTCATTGAATGTATATATTTAAATTTGTCTTTTCTTCTTTCAGTGTGGATTTTTAACAAGAAATAGAGATTTAGCGTAGCATTAATTTTAAACATGTCTTCTAATGTGATCCTGGCTTCAGATATCGCTCAACTTCAACTTGTATCACAATACGTTTGCACAATATTTGGCTTTATCATTCTTTTATTTGGCGTTCCAGGAAATCTTCTCAATATTCTTACATTCATTACATTAGGAAATTATAAACACAATGCGAGTTCACTCTACGTTCTCGCTAAATCGTTTTTCGATTTGTTCAATCTCTTAGCGGGTCTATTCCCGTTGATTCTTAATCGTGGCATTGGTATTAACTCAATATCGACAAATTATGTGTGGTGTAAAACTCGAATTCCTGTACTCTATATTGCCGGATTCTGTTCATATACATGTATCTGTCTCCATTCAATTGACACATTCTTGGCCACATCTAATTCTGCTTATTGGCGTCGAAAAAGTAATGTACTAACAGCTCGCTTCTTAATCGTTGGATTTCTTTTCCTTTGGATAGGACATGAAATACCTTATTTCTTTTTCCAAGATCTAATCAACTTAAGATGTGTATCGACCAATGCTATATATGC
>CAJNOI010000577.1:0-37340 GCA_905250115.1 Adineta steineri
CAGGTAACTTTTCGTTTGTCTTGTTAATGTGTTAAAAAAAGAAAGACATCAACACCAGATGTGTCTGTTAAATAAACAAAAACATCAAGTGTCTATTGTTTTCTTTTTCTTTTATTTAGTTGGTTATTAATTGCCTTTTCAAAAGAATTTAATCTTTTCAACTTATGATCGATTATTCATCTTATTAAACAAAAGTTTGTATATAAAGTGAAATAAATTTTCATATTGAATTTATTTTATATTAGATTATGGCTGAAGGAGGTGATATTCATCAAGAAAGTCGAGCCAAATGGCCGATTAGCGCTGATGATTATGAACTTGGAGAAATAATTGGTAAAGTTTTAAATGAATAATAATTGAATTTTATTTGAAATCTTGAATAGGTCGAGGTGCTACAGCACTTGTTCAAGCTGCTACAGTTAAAAAAACGAAAGAACGTGTTGCAGTTAAACGAATTAATCTTGATCGATGTAATACGTCCCTTGAAGAACTTTTGGTAAGTTTTCGTATAAGAAGAAACTGAATTATTGTAAATTTTATATTTTAGAAAGAAATACAAGTTATGAGTCAATGTCAAAATGAAAATGTCGTACGATTTAATACATCATTTGTTGTTGGAGAAGAATTATGGCTTATTATGAAATTGTTAGATGGAGGTATGAAAAAGAATCTTTGAATAAAATGTTTTTTTATTAAGTTTTATTTAGGTTCATTACTTGATGTTATACGTTATACAATGCAACGAGGAAATTGTCGTAATGGTGTACTTGATGAAGTTGCTATTGCAACAGTTTTACGTGAGGTTATCAAAGGTTTGGATTATTTTCATTCAAATGGTCATATACACAGGTAGAGAAGAAAACAATTCTCTCGAAAGATTTTTGATTATTATGTTGTTTTTGTTTTCGTATATTTTAAAGAGATATTAAAGCTGGAAATATTCTATTGGGAACAGATGGTAGTGTTCAAATTGCTGATTTTGGTGTTAGTGCATTTATTGCATCTGGTGGAGATATAACACGAGATAAACAACGACATACATTTGTGGGTACACCTTGTTGGTAAGTATTAATACAGATGAAAAACAAATTGTGGTTTATTTAATCAAATATATAGTTAAACTAGAACCTTAGGGTATCATAAAATATAAATCTGAAACCGGAATTGTTCAGTTAGTTTTGCTCGAAAATAGTCCATTTCTTAATTATATCCATTCTTTTTCGAGTATGCTAAAAACGCTTGAAGTTGATTGTTTTGTAAAACTGAATAGACTAACATTTATAGGCAAGAAATGCACCAGGTTTTGATTCTAACTCAAGGGTGATGAAGTGGAATTAACATGATTCGAGTAGATCTATGCACTGAGTTAGCAATACCTTGCCAATGCTTTTAATGTAATTATGAATATTCTTGCAAGTTCAATGACATACTAATCGATCATTTATACATTGTAACTGTTTTATCATGTTGAATTATATTTTTTCGTTATTATAAATTTGATTTTATCTGATAGCTATGCTAATGAGGAGAAATCTGTAGAACATCTATTATTACTAAGTCAGTATACCCGCAGAAATATTTTGATAACCTTACATTTTAATCTTAGTATGGAATTTAACAGTTGCATATCTGAAAATATTCTAATGAGTCAGAATAATGTGACAGTTTATGTATAATTTTAAATAAACTCAATTTTATATTTTAGGATGGCACCTGAAGTTATGGAACAACAAGTAAGTTTATATTTACTTTCATATCTTTTAATAATATTGTTTTTCTTCTAGCCAACTGGTTATGGTATGCGAAAGAGTTTTCTAATATTTCTCTTCAATATATAATTTTATACTCTTTAATTAGATACTAAAGCCGATATATGGTCATTTGGTATATTGGCAATTGAATTAGCAACTGGTACAGCTCCTTATCATAAATATCCTCCAATGAAAGTTAGTATTTATTTCATGAATATTACAGATTTACTAGAAGAATTTTTCTAGGTTTTAATAATGACTTTACAAAATGAACCACCAACATTAGAAATATGTGCAGAAGATCGTGATCAATATAAGCAATATAGCAAAACATTCGGGTAATTTTGAAATTTTTAATATATTCCAAAATCTATTTTTTCTTCTCGTTTTGTTTTCTATAGTAAAATGATCGAACAGTGTTTACAAAAAAATCCTGCTGATCGTCCAACAGCTAAACAATTATTAAAACATGATTTTTTTAAGAAAGCTAAAGATCGTTCATATATAGCTAAACATTTAGCATTAAAATTTCAAGATCGAAAAAAAATGGAAGAAAAAACAATTAATCGACGTAAGCCAACATCTGTACGTGCTGTACGTCTTAGTGATAGTGGAGAATGGAAATTTAGTAGTGGTTCAGATGATGAAGGTGCAAGTGGAAATGAAGCAACAACAACATCAGGTGATGATGCAGCAAATAAATTAAAAAATCTAGAAAATCAAACTGTTAAAAATATGGGAGATTTAATTGAAAAAAATGACTCTGCTATTAAATCGGTATAAAGAATTTCTCTATTTTATTAGAAAAAGAAAATATTCACTGTTTTCTTTTCGTTTTTGATTCAATCATATTTAGACTACCCATTCGAATGAATCAACATCTCAAGCATCTGTTAGTGATGTGACTACTGGAATTAAAGAACTATCCACCGATAACAATCAAGTATTAAAATTTACCCTAAGAATACGGTTAGTATGAAGAAAATACGAAATTTAATTGTAATAGATCATCGTTTTTACTTAAATAAGAATCAGTAGATATGTATTCGAAATCATTGAATGAACGATAATGAGTTGATGATTTAGATGACATTTTGTACATAAGTTCATTCTATCAATGTCATTCCGAGACGATCAAGTTAACTTCTGATTTGATCTCAATAAAATATAGGCTTTTTAGAAATGTCGGAAGTCTTTCTCAATTTTCGTTAACCATCTCATTTCTCAACAGATACTCTAATGACACTACATTGATGTCTTTATTTCACAGTAAGAAAGCAAATTTTTGTCTTTATCATCAAGTATATCGAAAACGGATCGTGACAAATTTTTTAAATAAATGATCAGTTCAATGTTTATCATAACTTGATCTTGCCCACTTCTAAAACTGTCTACGTATTATTGTTGAGAATATATAATACAAAATTTTGAAGACTTCATAAATGATATTTTTATAAATTTATTTAGAAATATACAAGGCGATCTACATGATATTAAATTTGAATTTAATAAAGTAACTGAAACTGTACCAGACGTTGTTTCAGAAATGGTCTTAGCTCATTTAATTGATGAACGTGATGCACACTCTGGTAAATTCTTCTTTTTCTTCTTCGTATTACAATTCGTTATACTTTGATTATTTAATTCTAGTTACTTCTACAATGACTCAACTTGTTGAAAATCCATCACTTACAACTGCTACATTTGCTCTGGTTAGTTAACATAGTTGTCTTTTTTTTCAAAATTCTTATAAAATATTTAAAATTAGGCATCATATGTCGATCCTACCCAACCAGCCGACGATAAATTACTTATTGGCTTTGCTCAACTTTCATTAAACACTTGAGAAAGACGGTGCTCTGTATGTGTCTATATGTGTGCACGTGTGTTTGTAAAGCCAGGCTTTTCTATTCTTATTCGTATTCAAGTGAAAGATTATTTTATGTGTTTAATGTCTGTTTGTAAGATGTTTTTCTCCTCACTATATTTTCCTTTCAATTCTTTATACCATCCATATTTAATTAACCAACTAAAGAAAAACAAAATGAAATTTTATTGTCGTTGAACATCAGTCATTTGTCTAGCAGATAATTTATTCTCGAATCTCTCTGTGCATGCATGATTCGTTCTATATCCCCCTTGTCTTTTTGTATCATATATATATGCTTGATTTCTTTTTTTCTTTTTTGCTCGTATATGTGTAACGTGTTTATTTTTCACAAATGCTTTCTCTTCTTCTTCTTCATCTTCTACTACTTCTTTAATTTACTTCGTTTTTTTTCCTACTTACATCAGTGGCAGTCACGAATAATTCCTTATTTTTCCTCGTTGAAAAACCCATATTTATCTCAATCAAATAGGAAGACGAAAGATAAACATGAAAACAAAAACAGTCTGATTTGTTTTTTAAACTTGAAAAGTTTGAATTGATGGATTGGTTAATGTTAACGATTGATTTACAATACTCTCAGTTGATTCAATATTATTTGTTGTTGTTGTTGTTACAGGATTCATTGTAACAGATATCGATGGATTTTCCGTTACATGTGATTCATATGGAGGAGGAAGTGAAGAAGCAATAAATGAATGATCTGATATTTCATTAGCAGTATAAGGCGGTGGTGGACTACGAAAGCCTCCAGCATAATGTGAACGATGAAGACGAGAATGATTACATGCTGGTCGTCGATGAACATGTATCGATGATGATAAACTTGAATTAATACTTGATTCATCCGAATCACCTGAGTTATTTTTCTTATGACAAAATATCACAATAGCTATTAATATACACGGTACACTTATTAAAAGTGCTACACAAACACCTAATATTGGCCAGAACCATGTTGTATTTACAAGTGAATTATCAAAAGTAACTGAAATATAAAAATACAATATACTGATAAAATTTTGTAACTTGAATATTATACCAGATTCTGCATTATTTAAAACAAAATATATCAATAATATACCAATCGATAAGAAATAATCCATTATATTCATGTGTTTCGAATACTTCTACTAGTATATAATATACGATGCATTTCTGTTTCTTTACTGCTTACTTATAAGAAGCCATGGATATATTTACAGAGAGAGAGAAAAAAGAAAATCTTATATAGCTTCTTATTAAAAGTTCTACTAGAGCTGTTTATAATGTAGATTTTTGTATTTAAATAATATGCAGAGTAAAAAGAAAAATAATGTGAATAGTTCATCATATGTATTATTGTTTTTGTTGTTGAAAGGAAAAAACTTTCGGATCGTTAGGTCTTTTATTAATCACAACTAGTGTAACAAAAGAAAGACAAAAAAAAAAGAAAATATTTTTTCTACTTTTATGTAAGAATCAAAAAAAAATTATATCGATAGAAATATGTATAGTTCAATTAACCAAATGTTTGAACGAGTGGTCTTGATAATAAATCTGGTTGAAGAATATTATATGAACAAGATGGTGGATGAAATAATGTCATCAATGATTGAAATTTATCTGTAGTTTCATTTGTAAAATCTGTTTGTGCATTCGAAGATAATTTTTCAAAATTAAAAAAATAACTTTGTTTATTATCACTTGTATTTGTTCTTTGATGATCATCTAAAAGAAAAATAATAATAAAAGAATTTTCCTTCTATAATTATGACATACTCCAATAACATAATGATGAATAAGAACAATTTGTTGTTGGATTTAATGTTTTCATTAATGTTGAATGTGTTAAAGTACTCATATGTATCGCAGTTAGAATTGATAATGTTGAGCCAAGTAAAACTAAACTTGTTAATGCAAGATATTCGATAATTTGTGGTAGAAATTGAAAACATAGATTATAAAATTTCATTGGATCATCATGTTCAATTTTGTCTATATTTTTATTTAATTTTCTAGCTATTTGACATTTAAATAAAGTAAAAAAATTGTGTAAATTCATCATTTGATATATATAAATTCCAATCTAATGCTACTAAAACTTGTCGTTCAATTAAATTAATACGTTCAGTACTAATACCAGTCAATTCCATTAAATCTGAGTTAAACAATTGTTCATCTTCACCTTCATCAACAAAATATTTATTAGCAAGTAATGTTGCTATTAAATATAATTCTTTCGTTGTTAAATTATCTATTTTTGATAATGTTAATGATGAAGGAAGTGAACGTAAACGTTTCATATATAAAAGGCTTAGAACAAATACACATGATGGAAGATTTCGACTTCTAGAAAAAAATTATTTTTTTCAAATAAAAATTTTCGATGTCAATAAATATCAAAAACACATACTTGCAAACGCTTAAAGCTAAAGCACAATCAATATTCAATAAATGCTGTAATTGTACAGCTGATTCATCTAAATAAAACAATAAGAGATAAAATACTATTCTACAATGAGCTTTTCTATTACATAACATTCAGTTATAAAAGGTTTTTTTCTAACTGTACAGAAGTCTTAGGTTAAGTATTCTTCAATAAAGCTTATAAAAACTCTTTACTATGATTTCATTCAATTTCTTACCAAAATCAGATAAAACAATATCATCTAGAATAAGATCATCATAATGTGAACTTGAATAATCGTTGTTTTTTTCACGATAAATCTAAATAATCAATCTAATAAACAATTTGTTTAAATAAATAAATAATAACATACCATAATAATCAATCGTTCGATTAAAATAATAATAACAATAATAAATCTGAAATATATCTTATTTTCAATCTTATGTCTTAACAAAGATATATATAATTAATCTAATTAAAATTGAAACCTATAACTCTTCAATATTCGAATCATCTAAGTGAAGTATTTAATCTTTCTCCGTTTCATTTTATTTCAATTAAAAATGAATGATAGTATATCAGCGTAATTGCGCAATTATTTCATCATTATATTACGTAACAATTGAAAATGAATCATTATTAACAAATAAAAACTAACACCTATCGTAGAGGTTAATCTATAGGGAGAAGAAGTCTAAATGTGAAATGACTAACATCAAGAATAAGATTAATGTACTACTATTATAATTCAATATTTTATGACACGAGCAGAAGCCATAAAATTTTTATACTGACTTAGCTGAAAGAAAACAATAACAATCGTATAATTTCCGTTTCTAGTTATAAAAAAAAATAATGATAGATTTAAATATACATTACCACCTGTTATTGAATTTCTATTACTTATTTATCTAGAATAGAATACATGAGATGATTTATTGTATTATAAATTAAATAAAAGAATTATAGCTCGATTTTATATGATATTTTAAAATTAGATCGCTATTAATAACGAAAAAAAAAGTTTTTGGTTCAGTATCACAGTTTATATTTTTTTTATGATTTAATTTCTTCGTGATGCTTCAAGTATACGTAAAATTTCGATAAATAAACGTGTAATATCGAGATAAATTTGTATAGCTGCATCAATATATTCTTCTGGTGAAGTTTTACGCATAATTTGTTGTGTATCATAAACTAAGTAAAGACTAAATAAAAGTGCACCACCTAATGCTAAACCTAATTCCATAATTGGACCACCGATAAATATCTAAATAATAAGAAAATTTTATATTTTAAATTTAAATATTTAATTCTTACTCGAAGAAATCCGCCAGCAATTAAAACCAATAAACATGCATATAAACCAGCTCCCATGGCAGAGAAATCTCGTTTAGTTTGAAATGTATATACTGTCAAACCAACGACAATAACAGCTGTTAAAATAACAGCTTGAATAACTAAGATTTTATCGAAAAATGAAACAATTGTTCCAATTGTAAATGATTCAAATAAAGTAAATAGTGCAAGTAAATAAAGATTTGTTGGATGTTCTAAACGTTTTGCATATACAGCTAATAAACTAACCATCGTTGCCAAAAACATTAATAACAAAAAACCAGGATTATTTTGAAAAAACATTTTTACACCTTCTAATGATACCATTATTGTTGATACTAATGCAACAAGACATAGTTGTGCAGCAACAATACCATAAACCTTACGTAAAAATTCTATAATAAAGAAATAAATATTATAATTAATTTAAATTTCAAGATAATAATCTTACGCATGCGAATATGAATATGACATGATGCGACATTACTGCCATACATAAAATCATCTTCAATTGAACTTCGTCCAACGTCAGCCATTTTTCGTTAAATTATATTGCAAAATAGATATACACTGTACTTTTTTTTAATGTGATGTTACAAGGTAATATGAGAAAATGTGATGAATATAATTGCCTGATGTTATGTTATTGTTTATTTTTTCGTCTGAATGACACTATATTACTCACTAAGTCATTAATTTTGTAGTCGACATAGCGACCAATCATAAGTGGATTTTGATAGAGGGCAGTATTTATTGAAGAATCTATGTATAAAAATAAAGTTCGTGCGTATTGAATTGCCAATACGAGTTAATGTTTCGTTTGACTGCATTGAAGAGCACAAAATATATACATTTGATAGAATTAGATGTATGAATGATTCTTTTATTGACAATTTTTGTCGTAATATTCTGTTTTTAAATAATTTACTAGTCGTATATCTCCGCATATATATATCAAAATAAGGAAAATTAACTAGGTAAATTAGTAACGATGAGCATGACAAAAAAATATTTATGTAACGCAAACGTCAAATTAAAAATTATTCATGGTAACTCTTCAATATTTATATTTATTCTTAAAAATCGTTATTGAATATATATATAATACGCATATCTCCATAAAAAAATCTTATTAAATGTTATTTGCTGAACGAGAACGAACAACATCAGTCGAATTGATAATTTGTTTTGTCGATGAATCGATAAAATGTAAAGTTGCATGCGTACAATTTTTGATTTCTAACTGCTGAAAACCATAACCACCAAAAAAGAATGCTCGACGATACATATCTGCTGTATCAACTGTTTCTGCACCTGTTGGTGCAGCACCTGCTCCATTCGTTACATGAATAACACCATCTACATTATTGAAATGGTTTGCCACTACATCACCATTACAATCCAGTGGATATAATAATTCCATCCAATGAACATGACCAGCCATGAAGAAATCAACACCATATTTGCAGAGAATGGGTAAGAAAGCATCTCGACATGCCGCACAATTGTCTGATGGTGCAATGATTGGATATCCAGCTAAAAGTGAATATATTTTATTTATAAAAATTATTGAAATATGAACGTTCTTATGTAATCTCATAGATTTTATACTTTTTTTTCTCAAAGAATTATAATAATGAATTTATAAAATTTGACGCCTTAGAAAAAGTTCATAATTATTAATAAAAACTGATATAGTAGAAAAGAAATAACTATCTATTGGTGATAAAAAATGTATGTACATACTAACGTATTAAGTCAACATCAATATCTGCTTTACTTACCAATTTGTACCTGAGCTTTCGAAGTACTACCAAACATTGGTCGATGACCAGCAACAATGATCCATGGTCTTTCGGCTCGATTTTCTGGCTTATTAGCTTCTATAAGATCTTGCTCGAACCATGCTAATTGACTATCAATACCAAGAAAATTTCCTGCATTCAGAGTTGTTCCTGGTCCAGATGGTGCATCTTTAAAATCGGTTTCTGTATTAATCATAACTATATGTGCTTGACCGTAGTCGTAAGAATACCACATATTCTTGTAACCACCACTCAATTCACCAGACATATGAAATCGGTTATTGTAAGCAGTAAAATTTTTTAGATGCTGTGGACATACTTTGTCACTAAGTTGTAAGCATGTTGCTTCATGATTTCCTGGTAAAACTTGATAAGGCATAATGGATGTAATTGGTTCAATGGCCTTTTGAAATCGATTCCATGTATCTTCATAGAAATCAAAATTAACGATAGCTCCATAGAGATCTGCATAGGAAATATCACCAATATGCATAAAAAAATTTGAAATACTAATATATTTTTTCATAGCAATTATAGTTTGTTCAGCTTCATAATTATTGAAATAAGTATTTAAACCCAAATCACCAACTATTGAAATATTAATCGGTTGTAACTCACAATTAATGATAAGAGGAGCCGTAGTAAAAGAAAGAATGCTTGATGCTCGAACACATTTTTCTGTTTCTTGAATTTTATAATAATATTTCGTTCCTGCATCAAGATTATCCAGATAAACATTGTGAAAAAATCTTTTAACAATTGGATATGGATTGTATGATGTTGTGAAATTATATGATGATAGTTTGTCACATACTTTTGGATCAGTACCATAAGCCACCTGAGGTGTTGGTGTATCGTTTATTAAATTCCAAAAATCCCAATACCCACATGTTGTCCAAGATATTGTCACACCAGTAGGTCTTAATGCTATACGAATGTGTTCTGGATCAGTTTTCGTCCAACAAATAGCAGAACCACCAACATCTTTTGTAATGATCGACAAAAACATCAAAATATAAACTATCATGTTTACTGCATAGGTAGCCATGATAATTGTTACTACCTGTAATGTAGAAAAAGTAGGATATATATATAGATGGTCGAAACTAGACGATATTTATTATTATTTCTGGTATAAATCATAAGATCGATATATCACATGATAGATAAGAAAAACAATTGTGATAGAAAATGATGTATGAATACTTATACAATCACATGCTACATACATTCAGATGAATAACAATAAAAATAAAATAGGATAAAAATAGTTAAGTCAATATCCAATGACTGAAATATCGAATTTATAGGAGTATTACATGAAAATATATATATTTGTTTTTCAATTACATCAAGGTATGTTTACATCAGGTGATATTTTCTTGAAATCTATAGCATTCAACATATAGATTTATTATATCATAAAACAAAAATCATCTATTCTTTCATAATCTTTCTAGAAAGAGTTTCTACTTCTTAACTTTTATAAATCAAATATTTTATTAAATAATAAAAAAATCGATACATATATATATATGATTGTTATGAATATTATGTTTGTTTTAAGCTGTACTTGATGGATTCATTGCCATTGCATATGGATTATGAAATGAAGTGTGCATTGGTTGTGTTTGTGGAACATATGCAACATAACTTGGCATTGTTGAGGTCATCTGTGGTCGACGTGCACTTGTGATAACAGTTAAAATCGTAATTAGTAACCAGAATGTAAAAAAATTACTAATTAAGTCGACTATTAATGCGATTTGTACTTCATTTTCAAGGCATGTAGAAGGATAGGAACAACGAGATCCATGACCGTATATACCAAAGAAAATGATACAGTACACAATAAATGTAGCAATTGTAAAAAGCATTTGAAAATATGCTACAACAAATAGATTTGATAAAACATAAACTTGTTGACAAGCTAAAATAAAAGTTAGAATGCCAAATGATATTAAAAAAAATCCATTGACAAAGCCAATAATAAAACTAAAAAACAAGAATTCAATATGATTTCATTGTAATAATTTAACAACGTTTACCTAAATATATTATCGTGTAAAAGTCGAAATTCTATTGCAACATTAACAATACCAATGATAATACAGAAAACAGCCAAAATATTTAGTTTTTTTGTAACATTTGCAGGAGTTTTTGTTAAAAAATGTTTCCAGTTTTGTTCACCAACGTTGTTATAATTAACTGCCTGTAAAGTCGAAAAATTCAGTGATGGTTCAGCATTGTAACCTGCACTAGGATTTTGCGTATAGGATGGATTCATTTATTTTTCTTTCGATGTACAGATTCTTTTTTTTAAGTAAACTCTATGTCGAAGAAGATCGAGGAATAGATAACAATTTTACTTTAACTTTGCAAAAATAAATAAACATTTTCCTTTGTCATTGTTAAAGATATGAATAAAAATCTGATAATGTATCATTTTTTTTTAAATATTTTGATATACTTATCAGTGATGACATGCACTCATCTGATTGTTATGATCTATTAAAAACTAAAATAATAGTTTACTAAATTTTATCATTTCCATCGAGAGTTACTTTTAATATTTTACATAAAAATGTTCAGATAATAAATATCTGATTTCAAGTATGACTAAGATTCGAATTGATTAATCAAAGAAATATATATTCTAGAATATTGATAAAATGCAACTGTTTTACATTAGCATGAATTATATGTTTAAAGTCATGGAAAATTGTATCTTGTTAAGTAAAACATGAGTCAAAAGTTCTGACTTGTTTTAATATATTTTTTTTATTAACATATGCAAAACACTCTTCTTAACGAAGACTTGATATAATGTTTGCTTACGCCATCTTTTAATATTTTGCTTGTAGCTAGATAGATTACAGTTTTTGTTCGAAAACAAGAAAAGAAAGAAATTATCCTATTTTTTTTCCTCTAACATATTATTCGATGGAATTTTTTCATTGGTTCGTTTATTATCGGTAAGAGAGAAAAACATCGCCTGTAGACGTCCTTTCGTATATATACCATCACGCCATATTTGCACCCTCGCTTTATTCCTTTTCTTTGATAGGAGGTGTGTTCTATATAAACCTCGAACTTACATCAGTTTATTAAAGAGACCACAATAACATCACTATAATAATGTGTTTTTCAATGGAAATGTCCGCTGCATTTGCAGCTATTGGCCTTTTTTCATCCTGGTGGATCTGGTCAAAAACATCAAATACTCAATTGGCCAGTGGTGTGTTTTTCTTTTTCACTATGGAATTATTGCAGGCAGTTCAATATTTCTTTATTGCACCTAATATTGAATCACCCATTTGCGACACAATTATTAATCAAGTTTTAACTATTCTTGGATTTTTACATATATGTTTACAACCATATTTTTGCCATGTTATCAATGCATCATTGACAAAAAATGCAAAATATATTGATCGTTATCTTATCATCAAACGTTTATGTTTAATTGGTAAAATTAAAAAAAAAATCTTTTCTATTAAAATTATTTCTATTATATATTCTAGGTGGTTTCATGTTATTTGGTCGATTTTTATTAGCTTATCAATGGCCACAAACATTGAATGGTCCATCAACAGAATGGTTACGTGGTCCTAAATTATGTACTTACCGAGGTATGAAAATAAGATAAATTTAATTTTAATATGATAATTAAATATGATACTTTTATAGGAAATTATCATCTTGCTTGGTCCGTACCAATGGCTGATCCAACATATGTTATTCCTGGCGCAGCTATTCATTCATTTTTAATGTTTGCACCATTCTTTGCTTTATATGAAAAGAAAGGCATGGTTATTCAAGGAATCTTTTTATTCGTTTTTGGACCTTATTTAGCCGGTCTTATTACACCAAATTTAATGGAACAAGCATCCATCTGGTGTTTCTTTTCTATTGCACAAATCTCAATTATGTTGTTTTGTATTCGTGAAACCTTACTTATTAACTGGGGTAAAAACAAAAGTGGTCACACATCATTAATCAGTGGTAAAAAAATAAATGATATCAAAGAAAAAATTATGGACGGAGAAAAAATTACCGAACAAGACAAAAAACAAAGAAAATTGGCTTAAAAATTATCATTTTAAAGCTCCTTTTATTTGTATTCCCTTAAAAGAATCAAAGATATTTAAAATAAAAAAAAACTTTAGAAGAACAAATTAGATTTGTTCCAATTTAGAAATGAAATCTATTAATCATATTGTGAAAAAATATTCATACACAGCTTTAGTTGAAATTATTTCTTATTCATGATGTGTCTCTATTGATCGCGTATGTTTGTTCTCAAATAATTTGATAAGGTTATCGTTTATAAATCAAAAAGGTCTCATTATTCTGTGATTCAGTTACGAATATTTTACATAAATACGTAATAAATAATATATCTGAGTTTATATTAATCATAAGGGCATCACATGTTTCGACGCTTTTTTTCGATACTGTCATATAAAGAAATAAGATAAATATGACGACTATTTACGCAGAAAAAAATCGTAGTGTATGAAATATGTGCACTTAATATAATTATTTTGCATTTATTCTTTTTGACTATTTAAATGTTGTTGAATTTGTTCAAAATCGAAACATTTACTTAAATCTTGATTAAATTTGTTCATTGGTTGTATAAGTGAAGAACACATATCATCAACTTCATCAATTACATTGGATAATTCATAATGTAGTGATGATATATCATTTTTAATCTCTTTTACTTGAAAAGCATCGTTTGTTTCAGTCAAACCAAGTCGAGGATCTTTATAATAAAGTAAAAAACGTTTGATAACACGTTCAATAACTATTTTATATGTTAATGTTTTATTTGATACATAGGATTGTTTACGTTTTAAGATATGTTCATTATTAAAGCTAACTGATTCTGAATCATCATCAACACTATTATCATTATTATTATTACCATTGGTTATATTAAGATGTAATGAATATTCACTTTTAATTCCAGTTGTTTTTTTAGTACTATCATTCTGAATGAATTTTTTCATGATAATCATTTGTTTTATTCGATTTACAAATTTAATAATTGATGTTGGTGATGGAAAAATATTCAATGGAACTGGTAAAGCATCTCCTAAAAATATAATTCATACATTATTATGATAGAGAAACTAAAATTACCATCTCTTATATATTCCATATAAAGTTTTGAACGAGCAAATTTCCATTCAATATCAGCACGATCATCAATATCTTCAATTGTTTTTTCTAACATGGCAATTAATGTATTAATAAGAACTGTAACACATACAAATGTAAAAAGTCCATAAAGTATAAAACCAAGATTTGATACAAAATTATCAAAGCCTGGTAAATAAGTACTTGGATTTGGTTTATAACAGGAAAGTGTAAGTAATTCATAACCACGATCCTATTAAATATTATCAATAGAAAATGATATAGAAATTTAGTTTAATTTATCATTAACGAAACTTACAATTGCACCATCACCAATAGCACCAAATAATGTAAAAAATGTTGTTTTAAGTGTTGATCCAAATGATTCACCAAAATAATAAATAGCTGGATATGGACCAACTATTTGATATGTACCATAATTAGAAGATTGTTCACAGAAAGTAGTATTATCTTGACTATCACTACTACTTGTATCATCATCTTCATTATTGATAATTAATGGAATTGATTGATTTAATAATTTATAGAAATAATCTGGACATTGTGAATTATTTGATACTGTTAATGTTGAAGAATTCATATTCAATGATGATCCTAATAGAATATTTTGTTGTTGAACAACAGCAGCAAAAAAAGAATATATTAAATACAGTGAACAAGCAAATGCAGAAAAAAATATTAGAATTATACCAATCCATTTTGCAATATTAATCATGCAATAATCAAGCATAACCTAGAATTGAAATTATTAAAATCTAATTGGTTTGAAAACTTTCAAAGAACTTTGTATCAACTCTTCTAATAAGAACTCAATACTTCTCATCTCAAAACTCCTATTTTCTTTTACTTGCAATGGGCCAACAAATGCAATCACTGGTAGTAAAAAACAAATTCGACAAATACTAGTAATATTTCCCATAGCATAAAAAGCTTCAGCTAAATTTTGTAGATCTCCTGGTTTCCAATAAAATCGATCAGCATTAAGCCAATAAAGTATATGACGAGTTTGATGAATATAATATTGTTTTTCATCATTCGACATTGTTTCATAACGAGCCATGTGAAACCAATAATTTGATGATTGAAATATATTCATTGACATTCGAGTACAAATCATTGATGAATACAAAAAAATCAAATAAAATATAAAAAGAATATCCATTGAACAATCAACATAATTACCTTAACAAAAAAAAATATTCTTATAATAATAGAACAAACGTTTTTTTCCACTTACTAGGAACCTTTAAATACACACGTAAACCTACACTAGCTATCTGTTTAATTTCATTCCACACAAATCCAATAATCCATATTGAAATAGCTATTTCAAATGGATTTGGTTTCATTGAACGAAGACTTATATCACAATTAACTACTGAATCAACAGTATTACTATCTGCATATTCGTCTATGCCAATGATAGCATTTTTTAATTCATTATTTTGATAGATCAATTTAATATAATTTGTATATATAGTTGAATTATAATTAGAAAGAGATTCAGTCTTTTCGAGATAAATAGATGAAGAATAACTTGATGCTATTATTAAAGCAATAAATATAAAATATGATGCAATATACGCTTTGAATTTTAAGTTAGGTTGTTGACACTTAAATAAAAAGAAATTTTAAGAAGTAGCTTTATTATTAATATTCTTTTTGTTATGCTGATAAACATACCAATGAACCAATTTTTGATTTAGGATATACATAATATATTAGAGCAAAAAATGGAAAACAAATCATATAACCAAGATAAAAAATAATTCGTTTGAATATATGAATATTTTGAATAACAGATAAATTTTTATACCAGTTTTGCATTAAATTTTGTTGACAATTTGAATGTGATACAAATGGTTTTTCTTTATATTGAATAGCTAAATCAAATCGAGCTAAATTTTCATATTTTTCTTCATGTGGTAAACCAGTTTTATTTAAAACAATTTTAAGTTCTTCATGTCCTCGAACATTATCAATTAATCGTGCAACAAATATTGATAATTGATCAGCTAATTTTCTATATTCTTGACTATAATAATGTTCCATCTTTGCAAGATACCGTAATTCTTGACCTAATTCAAATGCTTGTAAAATTGGATCTGGATATATTAATGCTATATAAACTTCGGATGCAAGACCTTTATATGCTGATAAACGACTTTGAGCTTGACGAAATGAGTCCGATATTGAATCAGTGGTACATTCAACACATGTACACATATATCTATGAGGTTTTTTTATTCGATGACCTTTAGATAATAAATGATGAACAATTAATAAACGATTATATTGAGCAGCAAGAATAAGTGGAGCTAAGATAAATAAAAAATATTTGAGAAGTTTTTATTAGTTAGTTAATAAAATTACTTGTATCAGAACTAAATTGTGAATCATCATAAGCTTGTGGATCTATTGGATCAAGAAATCCACCTGAAAATGTTCGATATGTTTGATGATTTAATATATAATTAGCTATAGTTGTATGACCCAGATAAATAGCTAAAAGAAGTGCATCACGAAATTGTTCATATGGAATTTTATCAAGTAAAATTTCAACCACTTCAAGATGTTCATTTTCAATAGCTAATTGTAGACCACTTTTACCCATTTTATTTGATATATCTGCTTTAACTTTACCTTCTTGTAAAAGTTTATATACAAGCATATAATCACCATGTGTACAAGCATATATAAATAAATCTAATATATCATCAAAAATTCGATTGTAATATGTATAGGTAGTAGATGAAATACTAAGACGAGGAACTTGTGCCATTCTAATATTTTTCTTCTAGGAAATTGTCAAAATATATTTCATGTCTTATTTTATAGGGTTTTATATACAAATAGTAGGAAGCCTCAGGATATACTGGATTTAATCTGATGTGAAGATGGTGTAAACATGAACATTATGCTTTATTTTTATCTTACCGATTTTTTTTTCTTATATATCATGCAACGTAGATAAAAGAAAGAGAACATTTAAAAGTACTTGTTTCAAACAAAAGGATTCTATATCCTCTCAAATTTCAATTTTTCAAGTAACATTCATATTACTAAAAAAACACATACTATGGCCTCGGAGACATAAGAAAGTTTTTAATCAATATCAGTCATTTGTTTCATATAATTAATAAGAAAAAAAAGCAATCTAAAAAATCTAGAAAGTGTTCTTTGTCAAACATTCCCTAATATTTCATTAATAACTTATTGTTCAATATTAAAAATGTTGTACAGATTAGAGTGTGGGTAACTGTCGAAAGCTTGCTTAGCTTTCTCTTTAATATTGTTTTATGTTTTGAAAAGTCATAGTATTGGTCATAGCTATTTGAACGTGTACTACTTTTGTCAGTGCGAAATGACAACAATGGTAGTGATTATAGTTTTAAAAACTATATTAGATTGCATGTTACTAGAGGAATATCAATATCTGTAAAAATATATTTCATATACAATTTCGTACCAGCAAACATCTAATCATTGAAGTGTTTGTTTATTTATTTAAATGAATCTAAAACATAATACTATGTATAATTTAGTCAAGGGTGTGGGTGGGTGGGTAAAGGTATAGATGAAGATAAAGTAGATACAGCCACAGCCACACCCACCCCGCCACACCCACATCTTCATTTATGTGCTCCAACTCTTCTCTTTTAAATACTTACATTTATTTGTTTTTGTAATTTTGCCTTTCCCTCGTCTCTACTTATTTTTCTTTATCTTTTTTTTCCTCTTGTGCCTTGTACTGCTAAGATTTAATTATCATAGTTTATATTAAAAAAAAAGGATAAACCATCTAATAATAGAAATATTCTTTGATTTTCGTACTGATATATTATTGTTACTTCATATATTGTAATCGAATAGCAAAACATCAGTTTCTGAATTTAAACTTTATTTCTTGGAAATCTTCTCAAACAAATATTATGTTGATAAAAACATATTGATTGTACGGTTTACCTTTTGTATCATACATTTTTATGATGATAGCAAACAAAGATTGAAAAATGTTCTCAATTTCACATAATCAAGTATTCTATCTCTGTAATTTTCTTTAGATAATATTTTATTTGAATAATAATAACATCGAGAGTATGACAAGTAAAATCTATTTAAGAGAAGGAAAATATTGATAAAAACTTTCTGAATGAACAATTGATTCATTAACGCATATACAATTTAATTGAGCACAATTTCGACGAGTTGTATCACGTGTAAAATTTTCAGTAACAATTTTCAAATGTTCATAAGAGATTACTAAATAAATTAAATGTGGTAATATAATATTTTTATCAACCAAAAAGTGTTCCGGATAATCGATATGACTTAAAATAAATGTCAGATTATTAAGGTAAGGAAATTCAATAATTGATGATTGATTTAACTGTTTATATTGTTGTGGTTCTTGATTACAAATACACAAATCAGTAAGATATGGGAAAGATTGAGCAATTTTTATGAAAAACTGATGTTCAAATGAATAATGCATGTCTATTAACGTCAAAGAGCGTACATTTGAAAGCGAAGCTCCTGGAAAATTGCTACTGAGATGAAGAGTTTCGTTAATTGTATATGGAAGAGAAAATAAGTGAGATCGAGCACCTCCATATGGATCACAATCGATATAAAATATAGCTTGATTATATCTTGTGTCAATAAATGTATTTTCTGATTCATAATTTGTTTGTTCAATCGATTCAACGAAAGTTGTTATTTCGAAATCAAATGTTAGAAGTTGTGGTAGATGACGAAAGATTTCGTTTTTGAAATGAAAACCATCAATAAATGTAGATATTCGATGAACAGATAAACATAGTGTCAATTTTTCGAGATAAATCATTCGGTGAACAAGTGGTAAAATAGAATTATCATACTCTGATGTCGATTTAGATGAAGTTAATGAAAAACATCGAATATTTAGTAGTGTCTTTAAGAATAATATTTAAATAAAAAAGATAAACAAAACATTTCTCATGAGATATTTTTACTTTATTATCAATATCAAATGTTGCAGATGTAATTTTATAAATATTAACAATAAGTTTTCGTAAATAGATCAGTCGACCATCAAGAAGACGTAAACAATCATCTAATGTATCAACATCAATACACAAATTCACAACATTTTGTAGAAAAGAATTCGTTTGACATGAATTATCAATTGTTAAATGTGCATATCGTCGCCAAAAACCATGACAAGTAAAAGTAAAATCAATTAAACTTGTAAATATTGAAGAAATAAATGCATATAGATTCTCATTATCATTAACAAGTAATAATTTTAATTTCGAATCATCAATTGAAACATTCAAATGTGTTATATTTTGTTTGAAAAGATTCAGAAATGGTGATTGGTCTAAAACAGATTTATAAAAGATCGTCAAATTAAAGTATTTTCTTACCAATGAAATAATGTCTTGTTGATTGATGACCAAAATTGACAAGAATCAACTTATATAAATGAGGATATTGAGCAGCACAAAGAATACGTTCCATCGAATATGGTTCAAGTGTTAAACATTCAATATTTTCATGTATTTGTGGTAAAAAATAAGAACAAAGTTTATTCAATAATGGATCGGACAATGAACAATATTTATGATTGGAATCTTTATCAATAAGTTGAATAGAACGAGTATAGTTGATGTCACGAATTAATTTATCAAATCTTTTATTAACACCTATAAATGAATAAAATACATCAAGATTGTTAAGTTTATTCCAAATCATAATGAGAAGTTCATCAGGTAAATCTTCTATATAAGCCATTTCAAACGATTCAACTTTAGTTTGTGATGATATGACAATGATAACTTTAGTGCAAAGTATGCTAATAAAAAGCATCATTACATCAACGAATCAGCAATAAACATATTGACAAGGATGACATATACATTGAAAGAAAGTTCATGAGGTCATGCCATAGAGCATATACAATAACCAGTTTGGCAATATCATCATCAGGGAGCGTTCATTATATTGCGTTTTCTTCTATAAATGAATTACCTAGATATTTCGAAGAGTAAGAAAATATCCAACATTCAGTATTATTTATAAATAATTCTTGATGAATGAAAATATGAGCGTGGGTGATGCAGAGATAATAACACCTACATCCTCAAGATGCAGTTGCATTTTTGAAATAAAATTAAAAGTACAATTTCAGAAAATATTTGTTAAAGATCAAATAAATTTAAAAACTCTCAACGAATACATATCGTTTATCTCAGATTTATATGCTATAAGTATATAAATAACGCTCCTCGAGGTGACTCGGTTAACTTTCGACTGATTTTCACCTTATTCCTATGTCCCCGTAAAACGTTTGCGAATATATATCAAACCATCCGTCGCGTAATCGGTCGTCGGCGTCCCTTTGGTCCACTACTCCCGACTGCTCGATGATTTGCATTGTATTTACTATTTACTAAAAACGTCACTTCTCTTTCTCTCCGACATTTCACAAATAACCAAACTACTTCGACAGAATTTCATATTAAAAATAAGGTTGTTCGATGATAGTATTTGTGAGTAGTTGTATACACAGACTAGCAAACACAGAATATAATGCCGACCAGAGACCGTCACAGGGCAGGGCAGGATGCAACAGGGCATAGGGCAGGACAGGGCAAGATTTTTCACCCTGCTAATTTTTTTCATAAATATGTTTTTGGCGAAATTTTTCGAATCAGCTATATTGATATCAAGACCAATTAAGTATCTATTTTGCAATACTCCGGTCTCAGTTACAACTTTTTCACTATACATTATACTTCGATTTCTAATATTTTCATTAATTTTCTTTTATATTTTTTGTCTAACCGATGCTTGTAACTACACATCAGACTTGGTCCCAAAATATTATGAAAAAAATATAAGGATTGAATAAATATGCTAATTTATCTATGTCTCATAGAATAAATGTAAATATAATCTATACATTTATAAAATAAAGATTGATCAGTTTTTTTTCACAACCAAAGATAAAATAGAAATGAGGTGTAAAGCTTTTTGTGTCATAGGTAAATATACGAATGTCGAGAATGATAGAGTATGTGAATAGGTACTCTTACCCACCATCAAAATCACTTACATACGTAAAACTATTCATAAATGAAGTGGAAAAATAAAAAATAACTAATATCATAGACTTTTTGAATATTTTATTTATATTCATAATATCGTATATTTCTATAAGCTGCTTGATAGGCATTAAAGATTAGGCTTTTTTTTATATAAATAGATCCTTTATTATTTGTTTTATCTTTATCTTATTAAAGCAAATTAAAAAAAGTATTTGTCATTATAGTATAGCAAGAAAAAATGTCTTTCGCTGTATTTCATAAAGATCAATACTACACATATATTTACTTTTATAAACTGGTACTATAGTTATCTTCTGTAAATATGCAGATTTTACTTGTATATATTCTTCATTATAAAAATTAATAACAATAAAGTAAGACCCCAACATTAAATATTCAATTAAAAAAACGTTTTTGTCAAGATATCAGATGTTTTAACAGTGAAGATCAAGTTATACGCCCTGCAGGGCAGGGCAGGGCCAAAAAACATACCCTGTGACGGTCTCTGAAATAGTGATTAAAATAAGAAAAGACAAAAATTTCCCGTTGTTATTAGGGAGAACTGCTCTAAGTTATAAAACACTATAAAATTCTAATAAAACAAAAAAGAACATTAATCATTTTTTTTCTTGTCAGTTATTTTTGTTTGTTCGTTTTCAATAATAATCATAGCCAATTGACTACGTGATGCTAATCCTTTTTCTTTTTGCATTAAACATCGATTATATTCAATATTATTCAATTGTTTTATTGAATCACATTTTATTGGATGATAATGAACGCGTAATGATTGATCTGGTGCACGTAGAATATGTACATCAGTTAATTGTATAAATAAATCATAGAAATTCATTGATGATAAAGATATATTATGCAATAAAATAGTTTGTTTTAATTTTAAATAATCATCCATATATAATCCAATATGATCAAATGCATATGAATTAAACCAACCATGAGATTTATGTAGTTTAATTGTTGAATTATCTTTCATATGATGTGTACGTGTTATAATATGCGGATGATATTGATAAAAAGCAATAGGAAAGAATAATTGAACATTTTCAATCACATTTAAACGAAAACGATTTAAAAAATCTGATTCAATATTAACATATGAATTTGTTAAAAATACAAGTGAATTTGTTCGAAGTTTTGTTTCAAAATAATCAAGTATATGTGTTGTATGTGTATAACGTATTATTGATGATGTTGATGGTAAATGTATAGTATGATATGTTACTAATAATTTCGTTCGTATACGATGTATTAAATCAATTTCATGACGTATATTATTAAACCATTCTTGTGATTGAGATAACTCTTGTTCTGTTGTTACAATATGTGTAAGAACTAATTCAAATTTATTACGAGTTTCTTTATCAAATAATGTTTTATTTGCATAACGAAGAAAACGTATTGCGACCGATTGTTCATTAGAATATATTGGTAAAATAAGAAAGATTTTTGTTGATTCAGTAACAAGTGGCATTGGAACTATTTCAACGAGTCCTTAAAAAAGAAATATTCGTTCAAATCTTATAATCTATAATCGATTTTTTAATTCAAAAGTCTACTATAAATATAAATATTTAGAAATACTCAAAAGTGATAACCGAGCTATTTTATTTAAAAAAAAACTATTTTTATATAAAATTTGACTACATTATATATATGTATCTCTGTATGTGATAAAAACAAAACCACTTTCTCAACCATCTGTAATACACAATTATCAATATAGTCAGTGGCGTAAATAGGGGGGGGGGGGCGCGTGGAGCGCATAACCCCCCCTGCTTCCAAAAAATAATAGGAAAAAAGGGTTTGCGCCCCCCCTATACCCCCCCTGCTCCGACACCTGACTTACACCCCTGAATATAGTACTAGATTTGTATGCAAATATTTAGTTATTTATTTATCTTACCTAATGGTCGCATTAATTCGGCACGTTTAATAAATTCAGTATTATTCTTATCGGTAAGCGATAGATCCATAAAATAATGTGTGCCTCGTGTTGGATCAAATTGACGATAACCATTTATTAGTTTTTTAAATTTTAATCTATTTTAAAAGAGAAAATAAAATCATTTAATTTCTATCAATAATTAATCCTACTGAATCCCATATTTCTTTTGTAATTGTTCAACAGCATAATTAATAACTTCATGTATCTCTTCGTAATCATCATCTTGAAAAAAAAATACATAATTTAATGAAAAAGAAAATAACAAATTACCGTTCATTGGATCGATAACATCCATATCTGTTTTTAAATAAATATGTGTTTCATTAAAATAATCCCAACGAAGAACATCAAAACGTGATGTTGGTTTAAATGGTGGTGGTACTCCAACTGGCCATGGAATATTTCCACAACCTTCTGGTGCATAACATGAAAGATTTTCAATAGTTCTTTCATATTTTGATATACTACGTGTCATTTCATCAATTTCAACTTGATTAAAATATCTAATTAGTTTTTTTTCAAATAAAAAGAAAATTATGATTAAAAAGATATTTTGGTTTTTTTTATACTTCTGAAGTTTTAACATTGTTTCAAGATCATTTACAGGATGAACAGTTAATGTTTGATTGAATTCTTCATTTTTAGATAACTTACCAATATCCGTATCAAATTCAAATAAATGATTTACATAAGCTGTAAATTTATAATTCTAAAAAATATTTTTGTATGAATTAGAAAAAAGAACAAAAAGATATATAGATTAAAAGAAACCGTACACTAGCCGTATCAACACAAGATGAATTAGTTGCTTTTAAAATACATCTACCAATATTATCAGTTAAATCTTGTGAATAAGCATTACTTGTACACCAATCAATTTCGTCAAGGACTTTGCGAAGTATAGTCTATAAACATATTTATTTCATTACTTTATCAAATAAAAAAAAATAATATTTAACATATATATAATATATCTACGCCATAAAATAAAGCCGACTCCTTTTTTTTGCTAAGTAAGAATTATGGCATTCTGTACCGTATAATTAGAAAATAGGAAAATATTTTGTATTCTTATTATAATTAAAACTATTTTCTATAGAATTCAAATTTATTAATACATACTCCTGATAAAATAATACCAGATCCAAAATAACAATATACAGCATGTACATCATTAATTGGTTGTCCCATATAAAGATCTTGATTAATACTAATATGATTTAAAAATTCATTTAGCTATAATATTGAAAAATATAATTTTATAATTAAATATCCTCTATTGAACTTACTTTAAAACCTCGTATATATGTATTATCAGGAACAAGTACAAACCAATCATATGATTGAATCATTTTTTCAGCCAGATATTTTAATATATGAATTGGTTTTAGATACGCTCGTTTATCATGTATTGCAACTACTTCCATACCTTTAGGAAAATCTTGTATATCTTTATCAATAAAAAATAATAAACGATTAACATAATTTTGTAATGTTTGATTGAGAAATAACGCAAATGTATTTAAATGATTTGTTTCAGTTATAACAGCAACAAGAACTTTTTCACGTATATTTAATTCATCAGCTATATAACGTGTTCGTATAAATTTCGATGTATTTGATGATTGTGTTGGTGTTGATAAAGATTGATTATTAATATTTTTTTCCATTGATGGTGGAAGTATTCGTGGTTCATAATCTTTACTACGATAATCATCGAGTGAAACATCAGTAACTGAACGTCCTTGTCGATTTAATATCCGATCAAATGTATCACGTAATGAAAATGTTTCATTTGAAAGATGATCATTTAATGAAGCAGAAAATGGATTAGGCAAAAGTAATAATGAATTATCACAAACATCTATCATTGGTAAACATGCTAAACTTAATGTAAAACCAAATGATAAACCAGCAAGTATCGACAATATATACCGAGGTCTAAGTCGACTACGATGAAATAAAAGTGATGTTTTTGAAAATTTATAACGCATTGATCTAATCAGTTTTGAACAAACCATTGAAAAATATTTGCAAAGATGTATACCACTGGTTTTAGTTGATAAATGACGATTACTGTTCAAATGAACTAGAAAAGAAGAGAAATATTATAAATAGAAAATATTTTATTTTACTTTAAATTATGAGAAAAGAAAAGTTCATTTAAGATATTATTAAATATGTTCAACTTGACAACTAATACTGACTCATAAAAATAAGAAGTACAATAAACATAATTATCTGTTTTTATTCTAATGTTTTTATTTAACTCTCGGTTACCGTCCTCATTTTATAACTTCAGCAGTATTCTGGGATCTGCGTGGATCCATAATCGTATTTTTTCTCTCTTACATCTATTCATAATCTTTTATCAGGATATTGTACAGCTACCAATACATAGAGATTACAAAAAACAAATGACCCGAAATAGTAAATAGTTGTGTAGCGCGAGACGAAAACCTATAAATATGGGTTCACGCGGATCCCCCAACGGGAACCGACGGTTAATCTAATATTTATAAATCAACTGGTCTTAGTGTGAAGAAGATAAATACGAAATAAATTTCAAACACATTTCTGTTGTATCACTTTTCGTTGGACTTCCAATATAATTATAATCCATTTTTCAAAAAAAAGGGGCCACGCGAAAATGATTATAACGTGTGAAGGGAACATGATAGAGACCAGCGGTTTTTTACCGTTGAACCGATCTTGACGCGGGACTTGCTACTACTGGAATGGCCAAGCATTTTGATGGAGTTTATCGGAATGCTGTTTCGTATGTAAGCTTGAAAAAATTATCATATCTGAAGGGCACGATGCACTTCAACATCTAATTAGTGCAACCGATTGCCAAGATCAAGATCTACAATTCAACGCAAACTCTACGTCTCTATCTTTTATAGTTCAAGATTTATGAACATTTTTCGGCAACGTATATATTTCTTTTTCGATCATAGAAAATACCGAAAAATGAGTAGTATGTTGTAAGTTTGATCATCTTAATTAAGATTTTCTCCAAAATAAAAATCATACTCAAAGTCCGCGTAAAAGATATACAAAACACACTATTATTTATAATGAAATATTTCGCACCGAAAGTTGACCGGTAGGGGACCACATGGAACGACTTAGGTGACAAAAGTTAAGGAGGAGCACGATTAGATTTTGCTAGGAAACTTTTTACAATAAAACATAGTGTTATCAGTGTATTTCTTGCGCTGGTTTTCAATACGATATTTATTTTGGATAAAATCTCAACTAAGATGATCATACCCCAAAAATACTATCAATTTTCGCTATTTTCTATGTTCGAAAAAGAAATATATACCTAACCGAAAAATGTTTATAACTCTTGAACTAAAAACGATCGAGACCCAGGGTTTCAGCAGAATCGTAGGTCTTGATCTGGGCAATCGACTGCTCTAGTTAGAAGTTAAAATTCATGGCCCTCTTGAGACATCATAATTTTCTCAACCTTACATACGAAGTGTGGGTGTAGATGTGGGTATTTATTAGAGAACTGCAAAGTGATTCCGGTCCCAGTTCTGCCGGGACCGGGACCAAAAAAAGTGATTTTGCAGTTCCCTAGTATTTATCGGCTCTTAACCCAGACCCTACCTAGTCGACAAAACGAGTTTAGAAGAAGCCGAAAGAAAATACGAGAAAAATGATTCAAACAAACATCGATACTGGTCTATGACGACATCTAAGCATTTTCTCCTTTCGAGATTTTTCATTTCGACTTTTTCTTTGACGTTTAGCAAGCAAATCGCCAATGCAATTGGTCCGATTGTGAGGTGGAATGAGTTGATATTATGCGCTTTTTAACTGAGATTGGAACGAATCATATTTGGGATTATGGTTTCGGAGATGGCGGCCTGATGCGTTTACTTGAATTTAATGTTCAATAAAAAGTAAAACTTTTGTATCTATCATCTTTTTTCCAAGGCTGTTGTATATTGCTTATTATCGAATTGTAAGGTCGTCCTTATGTTGTAATTTGATCGATTCCTCTAATAAGTATTGTTACTCAAGGTTTTATTTCATACGAAGCGCTTGTACACTCTTCACTCGTTTTTTTCTTTTTCATGTAATATTACAGTGTGTATATACACAAAATCGCATTATAGATTTGGTTGAGTGCACATATATTTAGTTATATGTAGATAGGATTGTAAATGTATAGAAACAAGTACATTAAGCGAACGAGAGTAGGAAATAATATATTTTAAGTTAATATAATGAAGCACGTGGTCGTCGTTGTAAAGAACGGTAAATTACCGATATAAGATTGTATCAAATAGCTGACGATAGTAGTTTTGTTTGGCTTCATTGTTTTTTCATTTTATTGTGATTTAAAATAAAAGTTATACAACGTAACAAAAAAGACTAACAGATTGATCTATCTGCTTATGATATTCTCTCTCATATTGATATTAACATCGTAATTATTGATCGTACATAAGGATTTTAATTTTTAATAGAATGATATTACACCATCTATCAATAAACTGCGCAAACGTTGTATTTTTTATTAACAAGAATAATATAATATTGTTGTTTAGCAGCTATGTCGTACTGAAGAAAAAATATTTTGCTTCTTGTAGGTTGTGAATAGTGTTTGAAAAATCGAAAGATACATCTGTACATGTCTTCAGTAAAGAAAAACACGATCACTGTATTTGTCTAATAATAAAATATTTTATCAAAAAATAATTTTATTTTAAGATACAATTCAACGTTTACAACAAATAATAAGTTCAAAAGCAAATGAACGTAGCTGATTGCCTAAAAAACTAATATTACTTTTACTTAAATCAGCTGAATGTGAATGTGTTGAATTAGAATTTAAATAATGGTTTTTATTAATTTCGTCTGAAAATAATACATCAGATATATAAATAATAAAACTGTTTTTTCATTCTACAAAATTCTTCTCATTTATTTCTGATTAACTTTTGATGCTATGTCAACGATTATTTCACGAAAAATTTCTTATTTTGAAAATTATAAAAAAAAAACAATTCAATTTCATCAATGAAGATTTAAATACTCCACATATATCTGAAAGTAATCATTTATCTGATCGTATCCGTTATCTTATTAATTATAATGAATAAATTGAACTTGTTCATAATGATATTAATAATAAATATCAAGCATTATTACTTCAAGTAAATATGTTAGCTGGTATTATAAAACAACATAACGTAAAAGTAGGAAATCATAAAACAAATGAAGAACAATTAAAAGATTTTAATGACCAACTTTTAAATGAAAATGAAAAAATCTTTTCGAAATAAGATCACAATGATCTGTTATATGTATTTTTATAGTTAATCTGATACTTACTTGAGTCAAAAAAGAAAAGAAGCATTAAATTGTGATACACAAAATAGAACGATACATCTAGATGATTGAATTCAGTTGGTGTCTAAATAATCTATCTATATGAGAAGATTTAGTTAGGAATATTGCTTTCAACTTCCAACTCTAAAGATCTATGAATAAAATCAGAGAGAATATTTTGAAGATTCGACTCTGAGATTAATCATTCTGGTCGATACTCTTTTTGATTCCTCATTTAAAATCAAGCAATATTATCTTAAACGTTTTTAGTTTACTTATGAAAAAAAGATGTAATTTGTATTCCTCTTGGAAATCTTATATTTTATTATTTTCTAAAAGGAATTACAAACAAAACGTGAAACTATAAAACGTTATGAACAAGAATTACAATCAATGAAGTGTTTACTCGAAATAACATTAAAAGAAAAACAAATACAAAATGATCAATTACAGTATGAAAGACAATGTAAAATAATTTTTATAAGTTTTAAAATCAAAATTTATACTATTTTTCTATATAAAATTAATAGTTTTAGGAAAAAGAAATGATTGATAATGAAATCTATCAATTATCAGATGGTAATATGCAACAAAATGATAATCGATTTATTCAAATGAATAAACTAGCAGTAAATTTAGTTTTTGTTATTTTACAAATTAAAATAAATTATTTTTCATAGGATAATGAAATAACAGAAGATGTTATATCTCGTCGACTAACATCAACACCAACATAAATTACAATCAGTTACTTAACCATTAGGAATAACTAAACAAATTAATGAAGTATTAAATGATATGAAAAATTTATTAAGATTTGGTCGTGAAGTTATTATTAAACATAATGATATTGTTTCAGAACGAGATTTTAAAGTACGAAAAAGAAGTAAATCACAACATTCAAGAATAGAAGGAACTACTGTTATACGCATTGAATATCATTAAGGTAGATTATAAGTTGTTGTTTTTTTTCCACAATTGTTAATTGCATTTTGGTGTTATTAGCACATTTTCAAAGTCTGTTTTTTTTTGTAATCAAAACTTCTCAATAGACTATCATATACTTTTATTTAAAGGTATAAAAAAAATAAAGTGAATTTTACATATTTGTTGTGATCAACGTTTGAGAAATATTTATTTTATATCGAGATGCACATAAAAAAATAAAAACTATTTAATCTAAGATTCAGACTGTTTTAAATAGGATAAAAAAAATGAAAGTTTGTTTATGTAACTATATAAACACTAAATTGAAATCAACTGGAAAACAAACTTTTTAATTATATTTTGTGTTTATTATTGATTTGTATATCTAGAGGGTGGGTGGGGGTGTGTGTGGATGTGGGTGTGGGTGTGGGTGTGGGTGAGGGTGTGGATGTAAATGTGAGCGTGGGTGTGGGTGGACGTGAGTGTGGGTGAGGGTAGGGTGTGAGTAGTTATTTGTGTGTGTTTGACAGAAGAAAAGACATCCACACCCACACCCTCAAGGAATTTTATACTGTTTCAAGCAGCAACTATTTCTTTATTCTCAATTAGTGTTCACTTAGCGTATTTGTTTGTTTATTGTAAATAAATATTATTTATCTCTGATAATAATTTATATCAATATAGTTTTTAAAATTGAGAACTATTTTTCTCTCAGTTGTTGGTATAAAAGATTTGTTTACATAGTTTTTCTTAAATTAGTTCGTTGATATCACATGTTAAAAATCTTGATTGGACACATTTACATAAATTTACTCGATAGAAAGTCCAAACCAGTTGTTTCATTTAATATCTAATCAAGAATATTACAATCTTGGAGAGATTTTATTAGACAAGTGTTGAGAAACATTATCAACGAAAATATTTTTTTTCTTTGTAGATAAAAATCTTTCTCTAATCAAAGAAAAGATTATGGAAGAAGTTGATCCAACTGTAATAAAACATCACCAGTTATCTTCATTATTAAATGTCTCACCTGTGTATAGTTCGTTTTTAATTCAAGACGAAGAAGATAATTCTCAAGAACAAACACAAATTAACAAGTTAGTTTCAAATCTTCATTGAAAATGATCTTAATCTAAACACCGGAAGAGAGAAATTTGTGAAGTTATTTTGAAATGAAATGACATTTTTTTGAAAGAATTATTTTTCTTTCGTGAAATTAATTGAATAGATAGAGTATTTCTTCCGTTAAAATTGTTTTATAAAAACTTTTCAAAATTGATTCTTTGTCAATTAGAAATGAGAATTGATTAATAAAGTCAAAAACGAATATTTAAATCATTTTCAATAGCCTTCTAAAGACAAAAAGACGAGAAGGAGACTAGCTCGATTAACCGTAACACATTATCGCTCTTTTTCGTTCTCTTATTGATATACGTGAGTTATTGAGGAGAGCCCATATTTATCGATGCAGCAGAACGAAAGAAAACTTCAACGAAAATTTTTGTCTCGTATATATAACGAACATCAATGACAGAACGAACAAAATCATATATGAGTCAATAAGATTTTTCATTTCAGAATATTTTACTCGTTCTCATCGATATTTCGATGAAATAAATCAAAATCTGCTAGTATAATAACTGATTAGATTTGTTCAAGCAGATCGGTTCATCTTAATCAATAAAATTCTGCACTTTTTCAATGTTATTAATAATATATGTACATAAAAATAAACTTTTAAAATCTCTTCCTCTTCATCATATCAGAAATAGTTGTACGCATAGATAAATATCGTTCAAAAAATCGTTTTCTAACATGAAATGAAAGAAACAAGAATAGAAATTATTTGCAATATTATCTTCCATGAATAAGATGCTTTTATTGGATTTAACGTATCAACAAAAGTTTTTTTTCATCATTTCAGAAGTAATGAATTGCACAATACAACTAACGAAGATTCATTCTTAACCTTATTTGCCGAATTGGATTTCGACAAATATCTCTCAGAATTTTCTCAAATGTATGAAGAACAGTCTTCTGAAACTGATATATTAATGGAAATGTCAAGCATGTTTAGTGATATAGAAACACCTGATGAGGAGCTTTACTCATTCGAAAATTTCATGAACACAGGAGATCCAATATCATCAATGATTTCGTCAACATCTGCGCTACATGGAGAACTAAGTGATAGTGTCGACGAATATCAAGAAAAATCAATAGTAAGTTATTACGTTTGTCGTCGTTTCAGAAACATAATGAGTTAGAAAAAATGTCATTTTTGTAAAATTTCTTGTCAATCGTTACAAATCTAAGCGAATATGGTCATCGAGCAGATGTAAATTTGTACAAGAATAATATATGAGTAGTTCAGCATGATTAGTGGCAAATCATTTTCAAGTTAAAAGCTCTTCATATTCATATAGTTTATATAGAAATGCTATGTTTTACGTTGATAAAAATGCCGAATTTCTGTAAAGAGACGAGAATATAGGAGGAGTTACTGATAAAAAAAATGTTGTTTAATATTTCATTTTGTATGTAATTTTTCATCGACAAGTTTCAAGCAGAAAAAATCACTTATTTTTGTTTCTTTGCATAAACATCATAAGTTCTGTTGAATGAGATTTGTCTGTTAAAATAATATCTTCAACTCTATTTAGATGTCTACATCGCAGATTTCAACAGACACAACAGCATCGGAAATTTACATAAAGAAGAATTTGAAGAAAAGAAAAGCAAACCTGACCAAAAATGATGCAAGACTTCTTATTGTATTTAGGTTACGTGATGATATAAATGAAACTGATCTATATAATTATTTTGTTGGATCCAATCACGTCATAATAAAACAATGTCAGACAGCGTCTCTCAAGTATTGTTCTATCCCCAATAATATTCTTATGTATGAGTATCTTTCCTTTAGATATGCTTTTATTTTGCATGGAACAGCCGAAGAAGCTAAACACAATTTTGCTCAATCTATTGATTATATTCGTCTTGGTTCTGGATGTCGTGTCAAATATGCAGGTGATTCTTCGTGTCTTCCTGAGGATCATCAATCACATGATAAACAAAAAGTTGTAGTTACGAATATACCAGAAGATGTTAGTGAAGATGATCTGCGTCATTTATTTCCTAACTCTCGCGTATCGAGTTATTGTCCAGCACGGACTGTTCTTCGTAAAACTGTGTCCACCAAAATCTCCGGCAGACACAAGACTTTATGGGGGTAAAAATTCCACTTTAATTTCACTTTTTTATCATATTATCGTTTCATTTCTCTATATCGAAATGTAAAAGACAAATATTTTACCCATACTCTGCGAAATGAAGTTTCTCCTTATTATTCGTATCTGTTATATTTAAAAAGTTCTAAGCTTTTATCGATAATAATATCTAATTTGATTCTCTTTCTAAAATGTCTTCTATATTACGAATAGACAGGAGATCGAGTTCCGTTAGTATATAATAGAACGATAGAATTAAATGCAAGTCTATTTAACAGAATTTACTATTGTCAAAGAGATTTAAATCATCGAGTAGAAATGAGTGTTTCTTATAAGTTCGAATTAAAATCTATTGATAAGAATTATCATTTAATATGAATCAACCTTTGGAATTTCGTTCCACGCAGGTTTTGAGAAAAGTTTAAATAAAAAACTTTCTTGGTCTCCGATTGGGGGGGGGGGGGGGGGGGGGGGGGGTCTAGCCCCCCCAAAATAAAAGTTGTTTCTGCCAAATTTTTTCTTATACCTTTGACAATTTTATAATTTTCGATCATAATGTAAATGGATGAAATTATACGATTTTTTCCGTAAAATAACGCTATTTATGTTAACTTCTAATTAAGTCACATGCTTATAAGAAAATCTACATCTTTCCTTCACAGTTCCTGCCAGAAAATTTATGATTTCTCTTTTCACAGTTTTTGCCAGAAAGTCTATCATCTCTTTTCACTATTTCTGGCATTAGATTAATATCACCTCGTTGAAATTCTGAATTCATCTATATAGCATAAACCCCCCTCCCCATATTAGAAGCCCAGGGCGCTTCTAATTTGTCTACCGTTTATAATTTTTGGAGGGGGCTTCTATTAAGTGCCAAAAAGTTTTCATAGACCATGATAAGGAAATCGATTCGGAAGGTTTCCACAGATTTTCAAGGTTTTCATCAGTTTTTCAGAAGATTTTTTGCAATTTTTCTACATTTAAGCACAGTTAGATAGGAGTTAGTCGAAATTTCACCTTAATATCGAGAAATTTTAGCAACTTCAGCAGGGAAACTCGAAAAAATTATGAAAAATTTTAAAAATTTTTGGGAAAAACTAGGGGGCTTCTAATACGTCAAACACGTTGCTCATCTCAGTGGGGGGGGGGGGGGGGGGGGGGGGTTTTTAATTGGGGGTGGGGTTTTTTTGTGGGGGGGGGGGGGGGGTTAACACATTTTCATTGATATAGTCATTTATAGTTCGTTTTTTTGAAATAAAGCTTAACTTAGATATTATCATTTGAAATAAAAGCATAGGTTTACTACTAACAGGTCTGCCAGAAAGTCTTTCTGGCAAAATTTAGCCCCCCCCCCCCCACTTTCAAAAGTAATCGGTAACCATGGTTCAACCTATTCAACGGCAATAATTAGTAGTGAGAATGATTGCTACACATATAAATAAAACAAAATTCTTTAACATTAGTTGCTGTCTTCATATTGTTTTTCATTAGATGGCGAGTGCGCGGATTGGAATTTATTCACACACTTGCCGTTATATCCTCTATCTAAATTCACCCTAACCTGCTTACGTCTTTGTATATAACTAAAGAATAATAGAACAAATATAATTTTTCGTTGATTTTATTTATGAATATTTATTCCTTATGTATTAACTCAATTTAGTGTAGAGTGAGAGGATCTGAACTGATTCAATCTCAATCATAAACATACTTTTCATTCTTTTCAAAGTTCAATTAATATTTTCTTCTAAGCTTTAAAATACTGATACATATTATGATTTAAGATGAGATATTTATATATTTCACTGACCACAGCAAAATTTTATAATATTTAATGAATTTGGAAAAAGTTATCTTGAAATCTCTCCGTCATCTATTTCTACTGTCTAACAGAAAAATATTTATTCTACTTTTATTGCTATCAAACTTTGGATAGAATGTCATTGAAAGCTTCTCTAACAGAGAGTAATGACGTATTATTTATAGAAAAATATAATTTTCTTTTGACATAATTATTCAAGTATAGTTTTTTCTTTATAATAAACACTTAATAAAAAAATTCATAATTGTTAATGTCAATTAGATATAGAATGATGAAAAAAAGTTTATTTTATTTATCATATTAGCATCTTCAATCATCTACCAATCGAAGTGGAAAGTCATACAAAATATATTAGTCTTTTAACGAGTAATGGAACGTATTAACATAGAATATTTATCTATTTATATTTATTTCGTTGTTAATATATTTCTAGATGAAATTAATAAGCTCATGGAATCATATCATTTTATGTTATATTTATTCGATGATTAAATCTATAATCAAATTTAAAAAGAAAGTAAACCGAAGACCACTACTATGTTTGTCGAATCTTTTACAGTTTAGAAAGAGATAAGGGTATAAATGAATGTTCTATGTCACTGTAACTCATATACATTTGACATATCTTTGAGAAAAGTCAAGATTTAAATATTTTCGTAGTATATGATATATAAACAGTATGAAATTTCTCGAAACTTTTGCTTTATCCGAAAAAAAATAAGTAAAGATATACATTAAAATGGAAGAACACACACAAAAATTTGATTCAGATGATAAACAATTTGAGCAACAACAACAACCATGGAAATCTTTATTTGATGGAAAATTGACGGACACGATGTGTCACATTCTTACACATCGTCTGAAAAATACTGATGAACGTCTTCAGACATTTTATGATATTAAAGTACTTTTTTTCGTCGAAGCTCCGACAGTCAAACATTCTATTTTAGCCGCCGTCGCCGACTAAGGTCGCGATTTAAACATCTTTTCTTATTTTTTCATTGGTCTACTATATTTAACTCCATTATCTTTTTGATTCTATCTTTTTGCTGAACACACATCAAAGATACTGTAGACATGATTAGAATGTTTTCAAAAAGTAATCCGTCTTAGTTGCGCAGTTTCTTTTGCATATAGAGACGAGTTAACACTTGCATGAACGATCTCTCAGATGTCATAAATTTTTTTTCTAACAACTTAATAGCAGTAATTTTCCAGTTGGATGAGAAGAAAGCTTTCTATATCCATTCATTTGGTCAAATAAAAATTGAGCAACATAGAAAAGCTTTTAAGCATTCAACATTTCTGTTCTGAACAATAACAGGTAAGATATTTAGTTCTCTTCGATATAAAGATTTCTCCATAGATGTCAATAAAACAGATCATTCTTGTACTCACATATTCAAAAGATATCTCATGATAATTCAATAACAGAAAAACAGTAGGAAAAAAGAAAATACTTCAATTTTTTCGACTTGTTCATATCTTTATGGAGTGTTTGATTAGTTCTTTTATTGCAACATCAATTTTATCAGTTCGCTCTTATCAATATATCATAAATAACTGCTTATTTTATTTAGTCACCACAAATTATCGTATATTAATATGGCAATACCAGATATTGTTAGCTTTTGGCTTCTTTTAATCTTTGGAATTCCATCAATCATATGTTATATTTTCAATCTTTATTATTTTCTCATGGATCGAACACTACGGAAAGGTCTTCACAATCATGTCATTATTCTCATTCATTTTTTTGGCCTTTTGTATATGATTACTGATTTTATCTGGTACATGTACTATTATCGTAATCATTCAGCGTTAGTATCATCACCCATATTTTGTCTCATATGGGTATGGATAGATTATACATTACCTCCCTCAATAACAATTCTCATGGCTTGGGCATCAGTTGAACGACATATTCTCATTTTTCATCAACACTTAACTGCAACGCCACTCAAATGTTTTGTTTTTCATTATTTCCCATTGATTCTATTTGGTATTTATCCATCCATTTTTTATTCTATTATGTTTTTCGTGATACCATGTGAGGTTTCTTACGATTATAGTCTAAATACATGCGGACTTTATCAGTGTTCATATATTCAGCCAACATTAGCTATGTGGGATAGTATAGTTGACTTAATTATACCAGGTTTTGTGATTGTCATTTTCAGTCTATTACTTATTGGTCGTGTTTGGTATAACAAATATCGAATGGGTCAACAATTTCGATGGAGAAATTATAGCAAGATGCTATTTCAGTTACTATCGTTATCTGCTCTTTATTTTATTCTCTTCTTTCCATGCATAATTTTATATACAGCTTATACAGCTGGTTTATCACGCGATGTGGGTGCGGATTTTTTCTTAGTTGCTTTATTTTTCTCTTATTTTGTAACATTATTTATTCCTTTTGTATCGATGGCTGTATTACCTGAACTTCGGTCGAAAATGCGAAACATTATTCCGTTGGATCGACGACAAAGAAACGCTATTGCTCCCATAATAATAGCAGTTCTCGGCATGGCAAAGGCTCATCGATTTGCCCGCCGAGTTCCTGCTATTATTATGGGAGCAATAGCGTTTCTTTGTCGTCG
>CAJNOI010000578.1:0-37163 GCA_905250115.1 Adineta steineri
TGCAATTATTTTTACATGGGCAGAGCATCAAATAGATGATGCTTGGAAGACATTCAAACATCACTAAAATTCCTTTTTTTTATATTGAATTTAAATATCATAGTATTGGTCAATTGTGACTAGTACAACAAAGAAAGACAAGAGAAGAACTACATTGACTATTAAATTAATTATAGAATTTACAAAAAAAAGAAATTGATATTCTTGTATGAACTAATGAATAGGAAGAAATACCATCAAATATATAAGACTATTAACTGGAAATACCAAAAAATAGAACGAGCTAGCATATTGGTACAAAATAAGGCGAATTAGAACAATAATATTAACTAAAATATTTTTGATTTTCAAAATAACAAGTACAGGGTCTATATAGCTCCCGTTATTAAAATTATAAGTTATCTGATGGAGACAACGACTCTTATTATCTTCCATTTTTGTAGTTTAACTGTTTCTATCTAAAACCAATACTGGTCATAGTTTGAAGTGTATTCTCTATATCATAACTATTTTCAAAATAATATTGATAATCAAATTAATATTACTTTTCAGATTTATAAAGTCTTGAGTACGAATAATTCTGATAACTACAAATTTATTTAAAATTCTGATAATATGACTGACATCTCCGATGTGTTGAAATCAATCTCCGCAATTATTAATAAGATATGCGATGCTCAGTATATATTAGCTATGACTAGAATTTATCCTTTATAATGACAATCAATAATTTTAAAATAATCGATAAACTAATATGATAAATTCAATATTTATACAGATTGAACAATGTAAATAAAAAAGATTTTAAATTAAAAACATTTGTTTAATCTGAATAACAATGAGGCCTAAAATAGAATCTTGTCAATTTAATATTCATTTGTATTTTTTAATGAAAAAAAAATTTTATCAAAAAATAACTGTTTAATCGTTAGATAGAATTTGAAAATCTTTGAATTTGTTTTTCTACTAAAAATATCATAAATATTTTTTTAAATTTTAGAAATTTATATCCACGAGTAGCCGACACGTGATCGAATCTAACGTGTGCACATCATTATAATTTTACTGAGATATATTTGCCGAACTTGATTACCAATTTCATATTTATTTTTATGTATGTGTACTTTTATCGATTTATTTATTAACATAATACTCAGTGAACTATAATAGTCCTTCAACAGAAAAGTACTGAAGAATACTGTATGCATGTTATTATATTATCCAGAGATAATGCCTTTTTTTAGCAACAACAAATCTCATGTGACGTCAAGAAAGAGAAAAACATCAACACAATGGAGAAGATGACTCACTAAATGTACTGTATACCCCTTTCTCATTTTTTATTAGTAACGATAGAAAGAGATAAAATACGCATTTCTCTTGTACAGCAATAATAAAACGTATTTGATTTATTGTTTTCAGTGCGGAATAGTTGTATAAGTTAAATCAAAGCATTGCATAGTCATCATATCTATTTTTATCTTTCTCCCGAAAAAAATATTATGCGATCATTTTTTTCAACCTTTCATGTTTATATGCTAACATCATATCAACATCCCATATGCACAGATCCAATTTCTTTCTCTCCTCTCTGTTATTTTTTTATCTGAGTAGCAATCGCCGTAATAATTTACGTTTGTTTTCTTTTTTTTCTTTTCCGTTCTTATGAATCCTTTATACTCATGTATAGATAGAAAAAGAATGGGAGTGAATCTTTATTGCGAATATAGAGAAAAAAGAGAGAGAGAGAACGTACTAAGCATAAAAATAAACAACGAGAAAACAAGAGTACTATATATTCTTTGCGCATCATCATTACCATTCATTCGCTAACCCAAGCATCTCAATACTATTACAATAACTCCAGATTTTATTCTATTAAATAACAAAGATGTCAGCTATTATTAACGCTATATTCGGCACATATCCCGATGGAGATCAACAAGTAACAGTTGAAGGTAGTAATGCTGCTACTACAGAACGTCTACATACATCTGCTGTATCCGATGATGTTCATGTTAAATCAGTTATTTCATCTGAAACTCACGCAAATGCAACACTTAATACTAAACTTAATATTAATACTTTATTATCAGAATTAAATACAACACATGCACAAGTTGATCAATATTCTCGATCACGTACAGCTGCAATTAATGAACAAGTAAATTTATAATTTTTTCCACTTTAAGATTTTTTAATTGTTTTTATATAGGTTCAAAAATCAATTGCTGATGTTCTTACAAATACTCAACGTTTACAAGAAGAATTAGTACTTGATGCAAATCGTCGCCATTTAATTATTGACAATGATTATAAACTTCAATTACAAAAAGCAGTTGAAGCATTAGATGTTGTTAAAGCTAAAACTTTAGCTGAATTAGAACATGATTTACAAGTTAAACAACAAGTAATCATGGCTGATGCTAAAAAACAAATCGATATTTTAAATGATCAAGCTAATGCAGCTAAATTACATGCATTAGTCGAAGCACAAGAACAAGTACGAGAAAATATTTCGAATCTTGCAGATCAAGTTGGTATATTAGGCAAACAAGATACTCAAAATTTATTACAATCAAAAACTACGACAGTCATTACTTCTCAAACACAAGCTTCAGGTCAAACAGAATCCGTTGTTGCTGATAGTCATACACAAATAGCAGTGAAAAGGTAAAATTTATTTTCTCAATATAAAAACAAACAAATTATTTTATATTTTAGTCCAGCGGAAGTAGTATCAGCTACGTCCACTACAACCAAAATTGTAGAACATGAAACTGCTTCTTCTGCTGCTGGTCATCATAACAAAAAAAAAGGGAATAGGTAAAATTTGAAAAACTAACTTTTTCAATATGAAAACAAAGAAATTATTTCATATTTTAGTCCATCGAAAGTAGTATCAGCTACATCCACTACAACTAAAACTGTAGAACATACAGCTGCTTCTGGTGCAGCTACTGGGTAATTATTTTTGTTTATCTTTTCAAACAAAAATTATTTATTTTAATATTAATCTTTCTGTAGAGCATCTACTTCGACAGCTTCATATGCAGCAGTTGCTTCTGGCGGACATATTGAAACTGAAGTCAAACCACCAAAAGATAATACAAAATTTTAAAATACTGTCACACTCAAAGTCTTAAATTAGTTATTCTTGCTTGTATTATATTTTCATAGATACTATATGTATAACTATTTTTATTGTATTTAAACATGCGAAATAAAATGTTTTTTTTCCTCGTAATTTTATCTTGTTTTTAAATCTATTCAATCTCTCTCAGAATAAATACTGAGAACATAAAATGTTATAATTTGATGACATATATAACTTATCAATTATAATGAGTATCGTACAAGGTTTTGTATGTTTTGTCTTACTGTTTGAATTTATTTCATCATCATCATCGGAAGATAATCTTCCTTTAAATATTTGTTTTACTCATAGATTATGTCATCCGAATGATGCGTATCTAACACTTACACCAATAACGTTTGATTCAAATTTATATAATTATACTATTCATTTTATACGTCCAAAGGACCCCAATGCATGTTGAGTTTCATGTTGCTATCAACGTATCATATACAGCTGGTATTAATCGTGATATAAGAAATATTGCTAAATAGGTTTTAACATCCAGTGGATGATCATATTCTTCAATGTAAACTAGTTGTTTTTCGATTCAATGGAAGAACTATTCAACGATATGAATAAAGGTAATAGAAAATCTATACTTTATTTAAACCTATTTCTAAAGACAACGATTTTAAACATCATACTTTACTATAAATATCAATTGTTTCTTTGAAATTAATGCATAAATTTCATTTTGAATTCATCGTTAAAATTTACATCGAACAGGTTACCTCACAAGTACTTAGACTTTATTCATAGATGAATGTTAGTAACTATTTTTATCTATGTATACTTCATTTCAAACCTTGAAAATATGTAACCAGAATCTAGTATCAAATACAAAGACCAATATTTCATTCACTTCCATTTCTTTAGTTTTCGTAATTGATCTTGAAACATATTTCGAACTTTCATGGCATAATTGTAACAAAACACATAACACCTGTGTTTATTAACATATATTATGTAACGAAGTTGTCGAGCATAATGACTTATTCGTGTATGTACGTACAACAAATACAGATGTGAAAAGTAGAACATTATATGTAATAGTTGTTCTACTCGAGAATATATGAACACGATTTAGTCTATTACTAATGGACATGAGTTTGTAGTGATGTATTGTCCTTTGATTGATATAGACTTATCGAAACAAGTATTTTGTATCATTCGTTCAATGATTTCTATTAATTCTTCTTAATTTAAATACTGTATAATCTCTATTCTTTCGTTGTCTGAAAAAACAACAATAATCAAACACGAAGAATCATGTGTTCAAAAATATTTGATATATCTACTTCCATGAATTCAATACTGAAGATATGTTCACTAATATTGACAAATGATGACTTGTACTCAAATGTTTACCTGTACGAGCTTTCATTTGTTTTGTCTTGGTATCTTACAACTGTTTTATATATATTGTACAATCATAGAGATTGATTCAAATGTAGATTATTGAGAAGAAACTTTTGTTTTTTTTCTTTTTGTGTTATATTCAAATGAATTCGGTTCTGTTGATTACACATAAGCAAAGGTGATAGAAAGAAAAAATGCCAATCATATATTATATAAAGTACATATGCTTGATTGAAGACGACTAGAAAGCTGAATGAAGAATTATAATTACATAAGAGAAATAAATCGAAAGAATATATATTAACCGGAAAGAATATATATATAGAGAGAGAGACGTAAAATCTTAAATCACAAATGTCTTATTGTTTGGAAATCACAATTATATAATAAGCGTTATTGATATGGAAAAATGATTATCTAGACATGCCTTCTTACTTAAAAAATTTTCATTGTTCATAGAGGCGGATTATTGAATCGACTTTACTCATTATTTTTTACTTTGACTCTTGACAAACAATTTCAATCCATTGTATTTATTGACAAACTAATGAAGCGTGATGCCGTGCAGACAGATTTATTCATATGACTATATCCATTTAAATATTATTCACAATCTTTCTTTCCTTCTCATTTACCTGAGCATTGCCACACACACACGCACACGCACACGCATTCATCATCCGGTGTCTAAAAAAACTTACATAACATGTTCAATATACTACTATATGTCAATTATTTTTTCTGTCTATCACAATCATTGTCGTCGATTGATTCAATTATTAAGAAGCTATTTGTATGCACGTGTATCTAGATCATGTATGTATATATAGCATCCTTGGAAATCTTTGCAGTTCAAAGGCTACCTTTCAATTTTAATATGTGAAAGAAAAAGTATATTTGATAAAGTAAGAATGAAAAAAAGAATATATAGGACAAAATCAGTCAAAAATTCTGTACATATGTTCGTCTCAGTTCTCAATATAGTAAAAACGAAAGATTGAATATCATTGTAAATAGACATTGCTATATGTACGAACATTGGCTCGCGGCATCACTTAGTGTAACAGAAACCGAGTAAATGCTGATGATGACGATGACGACAACGATGATGATGAGAAAAAAACGACTGAATAACAGACACACTCAACTAAATGAATAAGTACAGTACGAAAAGAGAGACATCGTGAAAGGTGACATATTTAACATGAAAAACTGTTAAATAAATGTAAGTAGATTTAAAATAATCTATTAATATCTATATTTAGAATTTAATAGTATGACTATATAATTATGTATATACTACTGAAGGTTCTTTTATTCTTCATAAGACTCACATGTATCGCCAGATTATGAAATTTTTTCTGATTATATATTTAAACATTTAAAATATCCCTCTGTTAGAATAATTTGTCAACTATTTAATACTCTATTAATTAGATATTATAGAATGTCCTTGGATTAGAAACGTGCAAAATCGAATGTTACATTCTGAACAATGTTTTTTGTACACATAAAATTTATCTCCTACAAAGATCAATTCTTTTTTTTTTCTTTTCTTGTGATTATAATATCGAAATATTTAACATAAAACATAGACATGATATACGCATGTATACACATGTCTCATGTTCTTTAATTTCATTAGTTCTTTTACACCTGTTTGTATGTATAACAATATGACAAGTGTCCACTTTCATCGCTCTTACTATTATATATATATATATATGTATGTTTGAACATCAAACAACACCTATACATTTTAAATTTACCTCTCAAGCATGATGAATTGTTCACTTAGTTCTATGAGCATGTTTAACATATATTTCATGTCTGTGCTATTCATAAACGTAACGAAGAAGAAAATAAGATAGATAATGAATAGAAGGTGATCTGAATATTTAAATTTTTTGTCATAATGAATTCTCTTGGGTTTCTTTTCTTCTTTTTTTTTTGTTGATATTCAAACACGATCGTTTCTTTTTTTTTCTCATTGATACGAACATAAGTATACGTTAAATATTCATTAAAAAAAGCCTCAGACACAGAATTCTAGTTTTTTGTACGTAGACATTTAGTGCCAAGGTAATACGTAATCATATTATGAATTCACACACATTTTTAAAGTCATTAACGAATAATTATATAGTGTGTGTATATGACATCAATCATCGTATGAGGAAACAAAAGAAGAAAGAAAGAAGGAAAAGAAAAAAAAGAATGAAAATCAGTATACATTTTTTTTTATTACAAGGTAAAATATGAAATATTGATAAATAAAAAGTGCTTAAAGTGTTATACTCTCGATTTAAATGTTCAGTAGTAGATATTGACATACGAAATTATTCGCACCAATGATAATAGTAACAGTTCGATTATAAATGATACTAATCTACCGACAATTTAAGTTCAGTCAGGTATGTAAAGAAAAGTGTACACATCAATTGATTGATTGATCGATCGATCGATCGGAAGAGAAAAAATATGCATTAATGGGAGAGAGGGAGAAAAAAGCTATGGTAATCTCTTAAAGATTAGAGAAGAGTTCACATATTTTCTTTTTTTCATGATCATAATCGTTCTTAACTTAAATTGAGTGCAACGATAACAGCAGTCTCTATATTCTTCACATATATATGTATATGTAGGAGAATATTACTAACTCAGCACGATAATTATTATTCTTTATTGAGTGTAAAAAGTAAAAGTCAGAAGACGAAAAAAAAAAAATATTCGTCTTATATAATCAAATCAAAAGCTGAAAATTTGTTTATGAGTGAACACAGACGATTGTTATATATCATCAAAAAATTATCAGTAAGTATCTCGTTTAATTTAATTACTGTCTGAGATAAATAGGTTTTAAGAAATCCGACCATATCTCCCTTAGAGTTTTAAAATAATCCTATAAAAAAATTTTTTTTTTCAATTTGTATTTTGATAAGAGTACAACATTTTTTTATGACACTCCAAGTAGTGAACATCATTAAATAATTACCAAGCTTGTTCTTTTTTTTATAACATTTCATAAAAAAAAAAAAGAAGAAAAAAAAAACATCATTTAACTATTTGTTGCTTTACTCGGTTGGAGTGTCTCACTCTCATGAGCACTCTTTCATTTTCGATGATGCATGCCAAGTGACATATACATTTTTCTAGTTACATTCATTCTTTGTCTATTTTATATTGAGCTATAGTCCTTTCAGATATTTGATTCTATTATTCTTGCTTTGTGACACGCCGCAATGGTGTGTTGTCTGTGCGATGGTTATTGTGTTTCTTCTTTTCCTTTACATCCATATGACATATTGCCAAACAACAACAACAGCAACAACAAGGCCGGATTTTATTTACAATTGTTCATTTTTAAATAATACATATTTAACAAATTTAGCAGTTTCTGATCAATTTCAATTTATTAATCAAACATCAGTTAGTCTTACTGCTAGTTACGCATTTACATTATCAACAACATTTGAACTTGGTCTTATTTATCAATTTTCCCCTTCAAATTATCTTGTACCATTTCCTGTTATATTTAATTGTGCATCCATTGTACATTCTTGTCAACTAAAAACAATAACTGGTACAACAGTATCAACACGTGATTCCGAACCAATACGTGTTGAATTAACATCATTTAATTATACAAAAACTACAACATCAAGTCAATTTAATCAGATGAGTTTATATTTAAAACAAGGACGTTATCAATTGAGCAATTGTTCATTAAATAATGACCAACAAATGACAGATCCAAAAACAATATTTTATATACAAATCGACTATGAAAAATCTGTTGGTAAGTCGAAAGACATTTTTTCACCTTGAAAAATAAATATACAAACGTTTTTCTTTAAATTGACATGTGTAGACAACATATTTGCATGATAGAAAAGCACGTATTGTGTATTTTCTTTATTGTATTTTAATAAATCCACAAAAAAGAAAATTTTTGAGTAGTTTAATGAATCCAATTATTTTGATTCTAATATGAAATTGAATGAATACTCTTTCTATTTATTCATATTGATAAAGATTAGATTAGATAAAATGCTTTGATTGATCAATGTATACCTATTTGTCATATTTCCTTGAGTTTGATTTCTCAAATTGCAAACTATATTACTTATAGAATCTTATATATTTGTTTCTTTAGGTACTCCATGTGATTCAATGAGTACAACATGCGGTTCACCTTCATTAACAACTTGTTCGTCATCAAAATGTGCCTGTATTTCATCAGCTAGTTCAGTTGTCTCGTATTCCGATTCACTTTATTGTGCTGATATGTTGAATACATCAAATTGTCATATATTCCCATCACGTTGTATAATGTGGTGTAATCAAACAACAAATTATCTATGCATTTGTCCTAGTGATACATTAAAAATTCAACGAAATAATATCTTTATTTGTGAATTACCTGTTAATTCAGATAATTGTTCAATTGATGATAATATACGTCGTTGTTCACTTGGACAATGTTGTCTTAATGGTCAATGTATGGATTGTTCATTAGCAACATCAACAACAACATTAAAAACAATCAATATAAATGAGTAAAAAAAAATTTTTGTTTCGATTTTTTAATAAAACAGAAATATTTCTTCGTTTTAGTAGTACAATAGATGAACGTCTTCGTATAGCTCTTAGTGTTATAGCTGGTTTACTAGGTACATCCGTACTTATTCTTTTAGTTGCATTTTATTGGTTACGTCGGAAACAAAAATTATGTCGATTAACAGCGGAAAAATCACTTGAATCATCATCTTCATCATCACTTTATATTTCACCTGTACAACAAAAGCAACAACAAGAAAATTATTTTTCGTCAACATCACCAATTTATCAATTATCATATAACGATGAGAAGACAAGCAAATCTTTTTATCGAGCTGATTCATTTCGGCAAGCTGTTAGATTTGGTCATAAAGAAAAACAAATTATTGAACATGTATCAACAAAACGTGATAGTTTTATTAATGAAAAAGATGGATGGTCATCACCAACTTTTAGTACATTAGAATATGTTATCCCAACAATAGCTGATGAAAATATGAATAATAACAATAATAATAATAATACGTATACTTATCAAACAATCATTCCATCATCACCAGTTCTTACTCATGCTGTATAAAATATAATAACAGTGAATAGAATTGATCTGAATTTCATTCTTTTCTTTTTTGTCAAATTTTCTTGAATTATTACACAAAATAATAGATATCAGATGAAATAAATTCCCTTTTCTTTCTGTTTTGAAAAAGAATCGAACGAGATATCCTTCAAGTCAAAATATCGTATATTTTATTCATAAAATTTAGACAGTAAACAAGTTTATAATAATATTCGACTTCAAGACATGAAGGTAAAAATCTACATAATAAATACTTTCACAATTACTTTATTTACAACGAAAATAAAACTCAAGTTTTTTTCTACTATGAGTGAATAAATAAAATCAATATACATTAAATCAAAATTTCACCGATGGTACATAGTCATGATAGATTCGTTTTGTTTCATTATGTAGTAAATTACAATAGTCTATCAAATTGAAAGCTATGCGAAGGTCATTTTTAGGAACTAAATTAGTTTCTTGCTCAAATAGAGCAAATCTTTTCAAATTGTAATAGTATAATTTAATACGTAAATGTTGTACACTTACTCATTTATAACAATAGTGTCTCTTCCGCTTATTTAATTATGATTAAATTAAATTTCATTTGTTAAAAGCAATCTCTAAATGATATTAAAATTTCAAGGTAGAAAATGATTTTAATACGTTTAAAATAGTCAGGTTAAGTGTTCTCCAAATTTGGAGTTTACGGATATCTAAGTTTTCGCAAAAAATTCTACCTAAAAGCTGTAATCATCTATTTTTGACTGCTCTAATAGATACTCTGGGCTGTATTGAGTCGACTGTTGATGCTCAAGAAAAAAAAGCACATAGTTACAAGCTATAATTTGTCGAAAAACTCTAAATTTGGAGTTCACTTAACTTGACCATTTAAAATTCGATAATTTCAACAGAACTTATAATTGAATGTCGATAATAACGATTTGTCTATTCTGAATGTATAGCACTTAAAATTAATTGTTAGAAAATTGTTCTCGTCTTATCGAGTCATCTATCGACTTACTTTGATTTGTCAATAGATGAAAATCAAAATTAAGAAAAAAGAGAATTGTTCATCAAAAATTTACTTGTGATCAATGACGATTGAAATGACTACATCTTTAGATACGAATTTAGTGTATTTAATAGATCAAATTCGTTCAAATCTTCTAATTGCTGATGGAAATGAAATATTAAAAGAAACTCCACGTGCACATGCATGGCTATTAACAACATTATCAATATATGGTGAAAAATTTTCGGTTTTATTAGAATTATATCGTTTATTTCGTGAACAAAATTCCTATATTCTATTATCATTTATAATTGAACATATTTTACAACATCATATCAATGAAATTGATAAAAATACATATTTACAACAAGAATTTCAATTGATTTTTACTAATTCTTCTAATAAGTAAGATCAAAAAATTTCTAACTAAAATCTAAAATCAAACTTTTTAATTTCAGTTCAATTGAAAAAGATAATTTTTCCTATTCACGTCTTTATTCATTATTATCATTATCAACACGTGAAATAATCTCATCAATATTAATACATAAATGGTATAATGAACTTGAACAAAATCTTTTATTATCAATAAATTCAAATGAATTATTAAATCAATGTCGAGAAAAAGCACTTGCTTGTTTATCATTATCATCATCATCAATATCATCAATACTTCAATTAATAATTAATACAGAAGATAAAATTGGTTTTAAAACAAAATTATCATCATTAAATATTCTTCGATGTTTATTTGTACAAGATCTTCTACCAATTATATTAAAAAATCGACAAGGTTTTGGTATACAATCACATTTATGTCATAAATGGTTAATTTATGCGATTGAATTTTATATAGAATATTTAGTAAATTGTATAAAATATAATCAAATTAAATATATTCATATTAAATTAGAAGGAAATTTTGATAAAACTTTCTATTGTGAAAATCCTATTGAACAAATTGAAATATTAATGAATTTAGCTATTAATGCACAAGAAAATTTTAATTGGCAACAATTAATTATTCATCAAGCAAATCAGATGTATGTATTTATATAGTTTTCTTTGAATTAATGAATTAATTTTCTATTATTTTAGTGGATCTTCTAATCGTCGTCAGAAACTATTAGAATTACGTATACTTATTGATCGTGATCATAATTCAACAATTCGATGTCCATTAGAATGTTTTATATTTTGTACATCATTTCCAATATATATTCAATCAATAGTTAGTTTATCATCATTATTTAATAATGAAATATACAAAGATTATATATTTCTATATTCAACAGTATCATTAAAAACTTTAATAAATAAAACAAATGAAATAAATAATTTAGAATTAATTGAAAATTTTTCATTATTTATTGAATGTTTAAATTTATTACAACAATCACAAATAAATTCATGTGTTAAAATTTATCAAGAAATTCTTGATAAAATTCATTTCAATTCAAATATTCAAATCTATCAACGTTTATTAAAAATTTTTTATTTTTATTATGTTATACAAAAACTCAAAGATAATAAATCTAGTACAGAAACAAATCAAAATAAAACAATAGTGATCGAGTAAGTTAGATACTATATAAGATCTTTATACTTAGTATATTTATCGATATTTTATTGTATTATTAAATTTAAAATTTTTCAATACTAAATATTACATTAGAGAGAATTCCCGGAAAAGTTATATATTAGAAAATCTTATGTGAAGATCTTGTCTACGTTTTCCACTACAGAAAAAAATTTATTCTACAATATCTAGATCTGATAAATTGTATTCATAAATTTTAATATTTATATTTATTATTAGTGATACACCTCAAAGTCCTACAATGCAAGATGATTCAGTTATTGAAACAAATTCTATTCATAATAAAAGTTCATTAATTGTTCCTGATATTGAAAATCTAATACAACAATTAAATGATAATAATTCACTTGAATCACGTCTTCAACTTTGTTCAATTTATTCAATAACACATCTATCTCATCAACAACATATAACAGTATCATTTTGTATTGATACATTAATGTATCTTCATGAAAATTATCGATCATATGATCAAGAACAAATTTTATTACCAATATCATCTGATTATTGTTTTATTTCTCGTTCATATAAACTTTTTTTCAATTATGTATTAGATATTATTCTTCAACATATTTCTCCAACACTTATTCTTTTACAAATTGAACAACAACGTTCATCTTCATTAACAATTTATCCAAAAAATTTATTTCATACATTAACACCAATGTCACTTCGTTATATCTATGATCAAAAATTACTTGGACAATTAATAAAATATATTCAAACAACAACAACAAAAGAACGACGTTGGATAACAATTAATAATAATAAAAGAAAATTAGATGATAATGATGATAGTAATAAATTAACAGATGAACAATTTATTGAAAAAATTATTCAACATGTTAGTAATATTACACAATGGACAGATGAACAACGACGTCATTCTATATATTCATATATTATCGATGAACGGCAGACTCTTCTTCAGTCGTTAACATAAATTCTTTTGTTATTTTATAGAAACATAAAAAAAAGAATCATTATTATTTCATTATTTATATTAAAAAAAAAGAAATAAAGTCTTTCATATTTCAAAAACCTTTTAAATACTTGGATAATGTAGAAAACATTTATTTCCATTAGGTATCTTGAATATCGATGAAAAGGAAGCATCTTCTGTTTACATTAAAATATATTATTTCATTGTTTTCATTTCTCTATCTACTTCATTAAATTGACATGTCAGGTTTCTATATTGAACGTGATGCATTTAGATAAAAAATAAGAACAAAAGTGAACTTAAAAAGATGGGGGTGGTCATTAATAATTTAGTAAATATAAAAGCACAATGTTACATGGCTTTCTTTATTCTCTTAAATAATACATTCATACATTAGAGTAAGGAAGTATAAATAGTCTTGTTTATATACAGAAAAATATTTTTCTATTATCAAATAATAACATATATATTTATCATTTGCATCGAATACAATCCGAAAAATGCACATAAATTCCTGTCTATTTGGTTTGATATTAACAATTACTTTTGTTTTAATTCAGTAGATATATCTTCTTCTTCTTTTCTTCTTCTTTAAACAATAGTTTTTTATTTTAGTGGACGAAATATTCCATTTGATTTCGATAATCAATTTGATAATGATTTAAATATAAATCAACAACGAAAAGAAAATGCATATTATGATCTTACTCCTCAGAAATTATTATTATATACAAGAAATTTATTTAATTCTATTGGAAATGAACATCGATTTCCATATAAACAAGATCCATCAATAGCTTTTGCACGACGAGCTAAAGCAATTGTCAAAGGTGATCCAAGAGAATTTATGGGATAAATTTATTTCAATATTTTTATTTTTGATTAAAGAAATATTTCATATATACATATATTCAATATCGATGTAGACTTCCGTTATTTTTTGATAATAATCAAAAAAAAAGTATTATCGAAAAAAAAACTCAAGAATTATAATCAAATAGAATTAACATTTGTGCAAATATTTTTTGATTAAATAAAATGAAATAAATCTCATTTATATCTATAGTTCTTCTTTCTATTAAAATTAAACAATGAATTTGTTAATAAGAATAACACTTGTAAGATATTCTACTTAGAAATTCAATTATAATCAATATGCAGACACATGGATATAATAGTTTATCTTTATCTATAGTATTAAAAGAATATACAATGTTATAGAAGGAAATAAATTTTTTTATTTTCTACAGCTATTTAGTATAGAGTCAATATTTGTTCTTTTTAAACTTTATGTATAGTAATACCATTAAGTGTTGATATAGCTAATAAATCAAAACCAAAAAGACAAGCACAGCACGGTACTGGAGTATAATACGATGATGATTTCATTTTACCATCCATACTTAATTGAAAAAGGCGTGATGTATTACTATCAACTATTAACCATTGATCATGATTAAGTAAACAACAACTAACGATTTTTGATTGATAATTAATATCTAATTGTATCGACCATAAACGATCAAATCTTGCTGCGGATTTTAATTCTGCTCGAACTTTTCCTGTTACCGAATTTTCAATTATTAAAAATAGTGTTCCTTTATTATGTATCATATCATGTATACGTTCATCATCTCGACATGTATCGGGTGCATCCCATCGTTTAGCTGATTGTAATGAATTTAATAGATTAAATTCACATATTGATGAACCATTTTCATTTGTTGATAAAAATAATGATGAATCCGAACATGTACAAGACAGCCAACGTAATTTTTGTGTTGTATCTATACGTTCAATCGATATTGAATTAATATCAAATATATAAATTTGATTTAATGTAATAAGAAAAAATTTTGATAATGCTGATGACCAACACATATCAAATATTTGTCCATGAGTCCATGGAATTTGTTTCATTACTTTAATATATCGATCAATTATACATAAATTTGGTTCACGATGAATTAATAAATATTGATTATTACTTGCTATTGGATATATACCTGGTTTTGGATATTCAATTGTTTTATATACGGGTGGAATTGATGCAACATCAAATTCTTGTGATGTTAATTCTTCAATTTGAATTGCATTTTTATCAATATTTAATGGTGATGTATGAATTGTAAGATGTTTTTGATCAATATCAATCATTTCATTTTCAACTGAACGAAGATTTGTTGTTAATGAATCAATTATTTCCAATGTCATTTTACGTTTTTGAACAATATCAAGCATATTTGCACGAATTTGTTCGATATGTTCACGTTTTTGATTGATTATTTTCATTAAATTTTGTTCAATTTCACGATATTTTTGATCTGTATATTGATCGATTGCTTTATAACTATCAAGACGCCATTGATGAAGTCTATCATTGGAATTTTGTGTATATTTTTTTAAATCAACTCCTAATAATTGTCGATCAAATGTATCAATTTCATCAGCTAAGAGATTTAATTTTGAATTCAGATAATCATGTTCATTATAATGATTTCGGCAAAGATTTTCTTTACAACAATGACATAAAACATTTGCTGGACGTCCACATCCAGCTATGACGCATACTAATGACGTGAGGTTGCTTTCAGACATATACGTACATACACCAACTTAAGTTAATAGTCAATAACACAAAAAAATATTTTCGGTCTTTTTTTTTTTATACACCTCATTTAACGTTTGCGAAAGAAAAAAACGTGAAGAATGAAAAAAAAAAGAAGACGAAACATGCCGGCAACCTTCAACAATCATGCGGAATAAAGAGCACTTATGCGGTTATTTCTTTTTGCTTATTCGCAATTCGATATATGTTAGTTGTAAAAAAAAAGAGTATAGATGAATAATATAATCTAAATAAAGCATCATGCTGACAGTCAAAATAAAATGTACTTTTAATGAAACATTATCCTTGAATTTATGTTGATATGTTATGTATTTTAGTGTTCTTTTGAAATAAAAAAAAATTTATTCATATAACAGAATTAAATATTATATTTGATATTGTTTGAAAATAAAATAATTTTTATCAACAAAAAAAATCTTCATCAGGATTTTTATCTTAATAACTATTATTCATAATTTAATGTATCATTACTAATAAAAAACAATGTATTAATAGTGATACAGTCATAAAACAGTTTTCACTTATTCGTGAAGAGTATGTAAAACAAAATTTCTGTAATTCTGAGTTTGTCCTTCACGATGTTTTTACGAAATTTTATAACTGTGTTCTTTATATTTACTTTAGTCAATGATTACTCCATTTTATTGATTCGTATTTTCACTTTTGATTATAATCTATTTCAGCTTGAAATTTCACCTTTTTTTTCACTATCATTTCGTCACAAAATATGTTGATGAATTCTTTCGAATTAGGAACCTTTTTTTATAAATATTTTTATCTCTAATATAATGGTATCTCTATAGTGCAGAAATTTTCTTTTACAAGGACATATCGAATAGAGAAGTAAATTCATTAATCATTAAAAAGATGGCATTTTCTAAATTTGCATAGACGAACACCTGTAGTTTTTATTGCATCTCAGTAGGTTTATTCTCTTATTCGATAAATGATTATAGATTTCGGAGACATACGAGAAATCAATACAATTTGAATATTACTATACGAATCGTCTGAATATGATGAACATTTGACTCGATATTTATACTAATAAGACAAAATTAGTTTTTTCTTTCAATAAGAAAATTCTTTATTATATAAAATAAAAATTTATTGTTGATCTGTTGTTCTTATTTTTGTAAACATTCAATTCGTTCAGAAATTGTACCAAAAATTCGATCGAAAACTCTTGTTTGTTTACCATAATTCATACCACTTTTTCCATATCTATGATGTAAATCATGATCTTCAATACATATTTCCATACCAAATGGTTGAAGAACTTCATATAAAATTATATGTGGCCAATAAGCACGTATACCTGAATGACCACCTGCTTCCATATAGATAAGTACACATTGAGCAATCCAAAATTCATGTACTGTTAAAGGAAGAACGAATGAAGTAGCTAATGGTATCAAAAATATTTCAATTAATTCTTGTATATCACCAGCAAGAATCGATTGTAATACAGTTGGATGTTTTGTACAATGATGTAAACTATGAATTTTCCATAAGAATGGAATTGTATGAGTCATTCGATGATATGAATAAAAGAAGAAATCCAAAACAATTAACCATACACCAATTTTAATAGGAAAAAACCATGAAATAGTATGACCAAGTGAAGGTGGAGAATTACGATCATATCCACCGAGAAGTAGACCACCACCAGTACGTGCTAGTATATAAATAAGAACACTCATAACAAGACGAGTTACTAACTTATCTGGAACATAATCACGTGGTCGATTATGTTCATCAAATGTTCCATAATATTTCATATAATAATGACAATGATCAGCAATACGTGTGATAATAAGAAAAAATGCCACAGAATAAAATAGGAATGCAAATAAAGGATGCCATGTATGAAAATAATTATTTTCCGGTACAATATAATACCATAATGCATGAATAATGAGTGGTGGAGAAACTGTATAAAAGAACCAAAAACGTTCTAGCCAAATACTATGTATTGGTGGTGGATTTGGATTTTTAGGTTGAACTGTATAGTTTTTTTTATCAGCGAGGTCTATTGTAGCCAGACTTTCAAATATAGTACGCTCTTTATTAGGTTTAGTAACCCATGTTGATGATGCCCGAAGTTTATATGTAACCGGTTGTTCATAAATCGCTTCGATTTCATTTACAAATTCTGTTGTTTCTGTTTTAGCTATTGTCGTTGACATTGTAAAAAAAAAATATGATATTTATGTATTTTGAAATTAGTATTTATAAAACTCGTAGACAGACTCATCACATGTCTTTTTTCTCGAACTTACTTTTTAAAAGTTCGAACTTTTATTAAATTTCGTACTCTCTTGACCCATGTTTACTGTTTAACTGTTATTCTTCTTTCTTCTTAATATTTCTTATCAGCAAATATTTTGACTCGTATATTATCATATCTATAGAAATAGAAACTTACTTTTTTGATAAATATATACGTATATGACTAATCGAGAATGATTATAAATTTATTTGCGTCTATTTTGGCTTACGAACAATTAGAAATACTTTATTAAATACTCTTGAATTATTTTTCCAGTTCTTTATATTTGATTAGATTAATTAACAAATCAACAAAATACCTAATCATAATAATCTCTTCGTCAGTTAAATTTTGATGAAAGTAATACACACGAGTCGAATTATAACAAATTGAATCTTGAAAGTTACGAATGAATTCGACATCAAAGTTATTTATTGGAACACTTATCCTAATAACAATTCTTTCTTTCTATTTTATTCAGAATATTCTATCTTCTCATACATACATTTGCACGATTAATAGTATACTATTCTCTCAGTAGTGCACTTCTGGAAATATATCTAATAAAGCTAATAGACGTCTACTGATTTTTTTTCCTTCTCTTCTTTCCGTTTTTTTTATATAGATTTATTACTTATCTTAGAATAAAAAGTGATCACATTATTCTGTAATAATACCATGAAAAATCTTATTATTATTTCAATAAATCAAATTTCCTGAAAACTTTTTGTTCATTAATTTGACAATTATTGTATGTAGTATAGTTGTAGAAAAAGTGTTCCTGCTTACAAAATACCTCATACTAATAAGAGATGAAGAAAAATTTAGAAACAAGCAACCATTGTAGTTTATTTATATATATATCTTTCCTTGTCATATTAATTTAATCTGAGCTTATTGGTCTGTCCGACATGAGATAATATTTAAGATTTATTGTTGTTTACACATTATAAATATTGTTGTTATATTTATCGCATGATGCATATTTTTTTTCTTTAATCAATAGATTATTCTAAGAAAGAAATCTGATTAGAGTAAATTTTTAATTTAAAATAATATTGTAAACAAAATCAAAGAAAATCTATATGAATGGCAGAACTAATGATAACCTTGCTAATCATATATATATATATAACGAGAGAGACAGAAAGGCAGACATATACTTATAACGCAAGGTTTATTTATTGCAGACGTGTCAATTGGACGATTTGATATTAATCCTTGTTTATGTCACGATTGTCATTTACTTTTTTTTCTTGGAAAAATATTTAAACTTCAAAAAAAAAGTTTCGTTGTTGTCTGTAATTAATATATAAACAATAGATTCTACATTGATCAATGTTGCTTCTTCTTCTTCTTCTCTTTTTTTATTCATTATTATGCTTTTTAAAAGCATGTATCTCACGTAAGTAAGTATAATCTAACATTCATGTGTATGGACGCGCGAATGCAGACATTATTCGTTGATTTGTATATGAAAGAAAAGAGAAAATGTATGAAGAAAAAATCCGATCATATATATATACACACAACACGCATACTAATACAATTGGCTTTGTTAACAAAAGAAAGAGAACGATATAAAAAGAGAGGAGCTATAGAAAAAAAAGAGTCTCTGTTACGGGATGTAGTAGATGATGCTTCTTCACTATTCACGAACCGAGAGAATAACAGATAGAAAATAGAGAGAATAAAAAAAAAGGAAAGAGAGAAAAAAATCATATTTCATATCTTTGATTGTTTCATCGTCATCGTCGTCTTTCTCATTGTCGTCTACGTCCGTTTTCATAACACGCTCATCACATGAATCCAATTGAGACACATAAAACAAGAGAAAAAAAAGTGAGGATGTATCGTCGATGTTATTAAACAAAAGAAAAGAGTTACTACGAGTGATCAGTCAATCGTACCGAATATATCTTAGATATTATATAGAAAGGAAAGAAGAAAAAGAAAGTTGAAAGGTATATACACATCAATCAATAACAATATATATACGACGCTTCTCACTTGCAGTGTTCAGCTAATCTTCTATTCTTTTACGATTACGTTCATACAACAACACGATTCTTCGTTAGTCTACTGTGAACAAGAAATCTTTACTTTTAAATAATCATATTTTCGCCATATATATAATATATATATATATATGTTGGTTGTTTAAACGCACGCAACCAATATGTTATTAATTGTAAGTGCATGTTTGTTGGACTCAGAAGAAGAAAAAAAAGAATTTCATCCTATATAATCAACATATTTCAGTTTTTTTTTATTTAATATGAAGGAAAAGAAAAGTCGAATTCTTATTTTTAATAATTTAGAATTCAAAAATGTTAGCAACTGTTTCATCACCCACTATGAGTAATCGAAACAATAATAATTCAACAACTAATAATAATTCCACGACAAGTCTTCTTACAAAGAACAATCTTCTTGCTTTTCATCATTTACAACAACAGTTCGATGCTGTATCAACCAATTCGGTAGGAATATTATATATACATTTAAATAGAAATATGACTTCCGGCCACATGTTCACACACTGACACTATTATTTAAATCGTTCTCATTTCTTATTATATTTGTCCACCACCATCACCACTACTACTACTACCCACCCATCCATCTTTCATTCTCTTTTCTTTCAACACTCTAATTGGATGAGTATGTGCATGGTGGAGAAATACAGATAAGGAAGAAGGGGAAGATGATGCACATATATATATATGTATATATATATACGAAAAAAAAGTTCGGTCAACGCACAACAGGCGTGCTTGTAAACTTGATTGATTGATTGAAGAGAACAACTGAGTGTAAAGAGAGCATCTGTTTAAGTATATCAATGTTCTCTAGTGAAAAGAAATCGCAATTAGTTTGCCACTGACTCGTCTTAACTGTCTGTTTGTTTTATTTGCCTTGAGATCGACTAAGTAAAAAGTAACAAAACGGAAGTTATTCTATAACAACAGACAATATTATTGTCTTTTGCTCTATGTCGAGATCAAACTCGTTAATGAAACAAATCAAACAGACTGACAGACAGACAAGAAGAAGAAGAAGAAGAAGCAACAGACATATCTTTTGATCTTGTACAAAAGAAAAAGAAAAAATAACAATGTCCAATGTTTATATGAATGAATAATGATCAAACTCCACAAAAAGCAAGAAATAGAATGCTTAGATATTACAAATATACAATACACAAAATACAGATTTGTTTCTCGAAAATTTGTTGGCATGTATATATAAACGACTGATAGATGATAACGAGCGTACGTGTTATTTGGTTGGTTAACGAACAAAAAAAGGCGCGATATCTATACATTAGAAGAAAAAAAGAAAAGAAAAGAAATGTAGTGGCAATGTTGGGTATTCAGCTAATGTGTATCGAGAACGATGATGGATGAAGAGCGAGAAAAAAAAGTACAGCTACTACTATCATCACCAATATTTATATATATATATATATATCTTTCTCTCTCTCTCCCTTCCAGACGCTTAATTATACATTGCTCATCTTTTTTATTTGGCTGAAAGATAGATTAGATCGAAGAATAGCATTTCTTTTTCTTAACAGTTGTTTATATTCATTCTCTTTGGGCCATTAATGAACGAGAAACGCTGACCGAATTTTTTTCTTTCCTAATACTGTGTTCGGTATTGATGGCACTGCTATCTTTTTCTTTCTCTCATTCTATTTTCCTAATATAGATCGTCTTTCCTTTTTCTCTCTTTCTCTCTCTCTCTTTCTCGTTCTCTATTTTCATACTTGTCTGTTAGCAATGAGAAATACAAGAATATTCTTCTGTTGATCTTTATACAAGAATTTTCTCGGTGCTACATACAATTATACAACGATGCTTTATTCATTTTTGCCATCGGATAATTATTTAGCATTGAATGTAAGTTTCTAAACGAATTAATAAAGAACATTTTATTACGCATGAAAAGATCTCTTGAACAGACAAATTTAGAAGAACGAAAGATCAAGCTTCCGGAAATCTATTAACTTAAAGATTAATTGATCGGCTTACAGAAAATTAAAGGTTTCATTTTTTCTTTTGTTTTAGCCTTTAGTACCAACATTATTAGCAGCTGCAGCTGCATCGTCAAATTCGAATTCAAATCCAACAACGAATAATAATGGTACAACAACATCAACAACGACGCCAACAAATGTTAATCATTCTCATCTAGTTCATCCATCGTCTTATGTGACATCATCATCCTCAACTGATCCGTCATCTAGTCAACATCATCCATATGCATATACAAATATGGCAACAACAACGAATAAACTATCCAATACAGCAGTTACAAATCTTGTTGTCGATTCGACTTCACACTTGCCAGAAATAATTAATGTACCATCTTCTTCATCAATTATCGAAACAACCAATAGTAATACACAACAAATACCAACTAATGAATTGATAAATAATGATAATGTATGTTATAGAATATTTTATTTTTCTTGAAAAAACGAACAAACGTATTTTTAAGGCTCAATCAAATTCTTCATCATCTCAATCACCACAATCAACAAGTACAATAACACCAAATGGAAGTTCATCAACAACCGGTAGTACAACATCTGGCGCGACACAAAAACGTTTACATGTATCAAATATTCCATTTCGATTTCGAGATGATGATCTCAAAGCAATGTTTGAAGTTTGTTAAATAACAAACGAAGAAAATATTTTTATTTTTATTTCTTTTTGTAGCAATTTGGAGAAATTGTTGATACAGAAATTATTTTCAATGAACGAGGATCAAAAGTATGCTTATATAATAACATTTATCTTTGAAGGCATATATCTTTTTGCAATCATCAAGAGCGCAATTCTTTATACTTGTTGAAATACGTCTTCGCTTCTCAAGTTTCTTCTATGTAAAAGAGAGTTGCTGACAGCATCAGTCTTTTTATAGACTAATTGATTGATTAGTACTTCATTTGCATTAGACATTTCCTTTTTTCATAATGTTCTTCAAGAGAAAGTCAAGGTTGATTCGAATTTGTCAGATTTTTAACTTTAAAATAATACAAGACGTTTAGATGATGATATAAATGTTATCATGCCTCGATGAGCGTAAGATAACCAGACGTTAATTAACTGATTTTTCTGAGTAAATGTTATTTTTATATCTATATTAAATAAAAGAAGAAACTATGTCAGATTATTATTTATACAAAGATATTTCATTTAGAACGAAGAAAAGCATACTTAGATTCCAAAAAGAAATTCCATTGAAATGAAATCGAGAAGGGGTTTTCTCAGAATAGTATCAATTATGAAGTAATTCGCTGCATTGATAAGTTTCATCTGGAGAAAGAAAATATGAAATAGCTATTTGTATTGATAAATAACATGTGGTTATTAGAATCAATCAATTCACATCTGTGAAATTCTATTATGTTGGAATTTATTTTTAGGGTTTTGGTTTTGTAACATTTGCTTCAAGTGATAATGCTGATACAGCTCGTGAAAAACTACATGGAGCTGTTGTGGAAGGACGTAAAATTGAGGTATGTATATGTCGAAAATTTATCTTTCGAAATCAATGTTAAACAATTTTAAAAAATAGAACTCTTCTTCTAGTTTTCTTTTACATTACTTGCGAATCAATGTTAACAGCAGAAATCGCTACAGCGATAGGAGGTAGAGATAACGAAATTAAAAAAAAAAGGCAACCAAATATATTTCTCTCTATTTCTTAATTCAAACAACTGTTTTCGTTGCATGCCTGTTCGTGGCTGCTTGTTCGTCTCTTTCTATATTGATCCATTGTTTTTTTTTCTTATGTTTTTTTAATATATATATTGATATTAGTCAGATAAAATGAATAATAATTTTCGGGGGCATGATGAAATTCAATCACATATTATACATATATCTATATATATACATATACACATCAAGTGCAAGTTTAACCTTAGAATTATATTTAGATTATATACTTAGCTAAATTTGTGTCCTATATTGTTGTTGTCTGTTGCCTATCAATTTTGACATTTTTTTTTTCGCTGCTCTATCCCTTTTTTGTTACCCAGTATTCAAGATTAAAAAAAATACCGAAATCTTAGATTTATGTATAAACATTTATTTGTGTAAAAAAATTAAACAAAATTTAATTCTCATCGCATGATGATGATGATGATAATGTATGCATGGTTGTTCGTTATTTAACAAATCAAACTAAATTAATTGTTAAAATCAATGCGAACGAAATCTATAACGAGAGATGAAATATTCGCTCGCATGTATCTATCTCTCTCATTTATCACCATGCACACAAATCGTTTACTTATTTCTGATAGCTAATATGTAAATAAAATCGAATAAAAAACAATTTTTAATACATATATTTCCTTTATTTATTTATTTATTTTGTCGTAGTAATTATTAATGCACACATTTTTTTCTTTTTATACACTACACCATGTATTTGAATGGCTCGAACGTTCGATCTCGCGAGATTTCGTTGTTTTCTCTTTGCTTTTTGTCGGTGGATGTCTGGCTCTTTTTCTTTTTTTCATTTTCTTTATTTCGTGCGATGTTTAATATTTAGTTATTTGTAATATTTTGATTCAATTAGGTCAATATGGCAACGGCTCGATCACAGCCAAAGCCAAAACCAATTGTTACAAATCCATTTGGTTAGTTTGAATTTTGATTTTGTTATTTTATTAAATATATATTGATAAAATAGGTCTAGTCATGAATACTCGACAACGTCCAACATTAATTCAAGCTACACGTGCAGCTACTGCATTTACTGGACTTACTTTACCGGGTGGATATACGTATGTGATTAGTTGTTCTTTTGTAACTGAATATACAAAGTTTTTTCTTTATTTAAAGAATTTATCCTGATCAATTAGCCGCTTTAGGTGGTTTAACAGCATATCCCATTGCGACTCAACCACAAGGAGGCATTCGATATATAACAACTTCTGCACCTCATGGTCTTACTACAGCAGGGCAACCGACTGGAGCTTATACAATTGGGTAAGATGAAAACTTATATTGGAAAACATTTGTTTTATCGTTTATTTTTTATAGTGTATTACCAATGAGTAATGGTGTTGGAGGACCAACTGGATATTTTATCAATGGGCCAGCAACTAATATGAATTCAGCTGCTACTCAACTAGGGTATGTTGAAAAACAAATCTTGCTTTTGTTTTGTTGTGTGTATCGTGTGCCCATATGTGGGTTTTTGTTTCGTATGATCATATCCTTCGTTCTTAGTCCATTAAATCCCTCAGCAGCAGTTGGATCATCATTACCAGTATATCGAACCATGTTTTCTACTACTCCTGCTCAGTTGGTATGCTCCTTTTGATATACAAATCAGATTCGACATAATGAGATAGAAAAAAAACAATATATTTATTTATATATATATATATTAGTTGAGCATGATGCATGAGTTTGTTGAAATCGATTACAAAAAAAAATAAGTTATTGAATATGAATATATATATGTTTATGTGCATGTTTGGTCAATATATTGTCTTCTATTAGCTTTTTTCAGCTTTGAATGTATTTGCTAATGATTAGTATTCTATTCTTAATAATTTTCTTATTGTTTTAGCCATGCTTATCCGGAAACTGCATATATCACTGCAACACCAACTGGAACAATCGGTCCTATCACCGTAAGTTTATTTTTCTCTGAATATAATCATAAAATAATTTTTCCTATAAACAGGGTATGCGTAATAATGTTCGCTATGCTCCTTATTAATCCATTGATGCCATAATGTTTATTTTGTCCTGATCAACGAACAGTAACTACCATCGAAATCAAACAAAACTGTCCGTGTTCTACTTTATCTTTGATTTTTTGCTATAATCATTTTTCAGCTGATGTACATATTTGTGCTTCCCATTCTTTGCTTCTATATACATACAGTGAAGATCAGTTCGTTTTTTTGTTTATGTGTTATTACTGATAATCAGAACAAAAAAAAACAAAACAAATAATAATGATCATCAGTTTCTTTTTTTTCATTATGTATTGCTCAATTTGTGCAATGTTATCTTCTTCCGTTTGTTTTATTTATATATATTTATATATAAATGTGTGATCTTGCATTTATGTAACATCGATCAAAGAAAAACATGAATCAAAAAATTTAAACCGTGTGTATGTTTGTGTGGTGCTATTGTTTTCCTTTTTTTTTTTCTGTCATTATGTATTGAACAAAGAATAATTAAAGCTTTAAAAAACACGAAACAAATGAAGAAGAGTCATTGCCGAGTGGACTTAAAGATCTATCTTATTTTATATCCTCTTGTTTGTTTTTTGTTTTCTTGTTATTATTATTACTAATAGCTTGCCTATATCGGCTGACTTTAAGTCTTCTGGTTTGTTTTTTGTTATTTGAACTTTTCTCGTGTATGGATCCTGTTGGATTGTATAAAACGCGGTTTTTTTTATATAAATACATATACAAATATCGAACGATGAAAAGAATATCGACCTTTCAAGTTGGACGCATATCTACCCAAGCAGACAAAAAATTAGAAAAACGCGTTTAAACGCTCAATTGGGAACCGCGATTATGACCTATTCACGCTTAATAATAAAACGTTATAAACGGCGCTTTGAACGTAAAATCACCACTTTTATAACGTTAAAACGCGCATTTATTCTAGAGTTTAAAACTCATGCGTTTAAGCATTAAAAATATGAATTTTTGACCGTTTTAACGTTATAAAGGTGGTGATTTTACGTTCAAAACGCCGTTTATAGCGTTTTATTATTAAGCGTGAATGGGTCACAATCACGGTCCTCGATCGAGTGTATAAACGCGTTTTTCTAATTTTTTGTCTGCTAGGATATAAGCCAAAGACTCGAAATATAACTGTTTAGTAAATAATGAGATATACTATAAGGGTATTAGCTATAGAGAAAATAACATAAGTATTGACGTTTAATATTATTATTAGTTCAATAGAACTTGTTGTATATTAAAATTGCTCACTGTATTTACTCTCTATCATGATGACTTTGATAAATATTATTTGAAATGTAACAAGAATATTAACAAAAGTCGTGCCATTAGTATGCAATGCTTTGAAACTAATAGTGAAATATATTTTGTGATCTTATACAAGTTCATCAAAAGATGTCTAAGATTAGAACAATTTGTTGAAATTCTATATATATATATATATATATGTGTGTCATTATCATTAATTACTCTTTCGTATGTGATTAAGACTCATACTTGAGAAATCTTGATGAAGATTAGTTTTGAAAAATCTTTTCTTTAAATTGAGTCATATTATTAGTCTTTCTTATGTTCAGACGCGATAATCTTTTTAGTTATTTTATATTAATACCATATGCGTCGGAGTTTTTTTTCTAGAGCTTACTAATAAAGAAGAAAAAAATATTCTTTTATTTGCATTTGATAAGTTAGAGTTTGACGTCATGCATAAGAATGGAACGTGCTTTATTTTTCTCAACGTTGAAAAGTTATATGTTTGAATAAATATTAATTCTCTAATAGGTCTTATCAATTATCATGGGACATCAAAAATCAAAATTTATTTATGAACAACACACTATAAAACATAATATGTTACTGGCACCTAGTCAAATTCTATACATATGTCAACAAACAAATTTAGTTGATAGAGAAGTTCATCGAAGGTATGCTGAATTTTTAAATATTTGTAAAGATGGACGAATGATAAAAGAACAATTTACAACTGTTTTACAAGAAATTTGGCCAACAGGCAATGTTGAAAAATTTTCTAATTATTTATTTAATTTATGGTAAATAAAGAAATATTTTTATAGAAATAAATATTACGGTAGATTATTTTTTCCTTTCAGTGATAAAAATCAAAGAGGATTTATTGAATTTACTGAATTTATAATTCTTAATTGTCAATTGAATAATGGTAAGAAAGTCGAATTTTACAAAATAATTAAGATTTTTTAATTTACTAGATAAATCATATCTTGGCTTTTTATTTGATATAATTGATATCCGTAAAGAAGGGTTCGTTTGTCATGTTTATTGGTTTATTTTTATTATTCTATTATCTAATTAGGTATTTGTCTCGAGAAGCAATTGAACCACTTTTTGCTTCTATGTTTGAACTTATTGGTCATCCCCATGATGAACAAAGTGGTGCTAATATATCTCAGAGGCATATTACTCATTTAATTCAAATGGTTGATGAAAGCAAGAAAAAACGATTATCACGTGAACAATTTATGAATATGGCCGATACGGATTGGACTGATCAAGATAATGGAATTGGTACTTTACTCTTCGAATATTCATGTTGAATTATAAAACTGTCCTTTTTTTGTCATTAAATTTGTTATTTATTCTAAGCAATCAAATATAGCTTCATGTTTCTCAAAAGATTTCTTGAATAAATGAAGAATTATTTTCTTCAGACATACTTATCAATGTCGACTATCTTAAGTTCAAATTCAAAGAAAAAGTTGCACCTAAAATATTGGTCTACGATTGATATTAACCAAAAAAATATTTCAATATCATACATTGAAACAACGAAAGGATCAGCAATATATCTATTGAAAAATGTTTATCAAAACTTTTCACATTCATCTGTGAACAGAAGAGATATTTTGCGCTGAGATGTATCGATCCATCGAGGATTTCTAGTCAATATTAGCGGCTAAGCTGTATTATGGAAGTCGGATGGCTATGAATGAGAAATAATCGACCAACAGAATTAAAACACAGTTAAAAAAATGAATTATAAAGTCACTGTAAAAAAGATGAAAGATGTTTGTGGAAAATTATGAAAAATCGAAACAAACGATCCTTTCCTATTGCGTAAATATATAGCTGTCTTCATCTTGTATCATTGTATTTTTGGAAAAAAAGAAAAATAAGTATTCTATTTTTATTCGGAAGATTTCGACCGACTCGTTATGTTGGTTGTTAGTATAGTCATAAAGCCTGCACAGTGTAAAGGTCAGTTGAAATCATACCTGTGTAATACTGAATTTGAGCAACAATTCTCGTGAAGAAAGTATACCCGTAGTTTCGAATATTTAGGATTCTTTTTTCATTTGTAAGTCAACCTTTCTTCAAGGAAGAAAACTTCATTTTTTCTCGTGTTTATCGTATATGCATCCACGAATAGTTTTAGTTAACTTACTAGACTCGGAGTTTGGATAATACTTTTTTTTAAAACAATTCAATTGAAAATTTTATATGTATAAATTATTTACGGATAAATACATTAGTCAACAGCAACTCCAAAAAACTTAACAGAAGAGACCATATACTTCCCAAAATATTGGAGTGCAAAAATATCGTTCTTATTAACAAAAGGAAACAAAACTCCAGCTACAAGAAAAGTAAATCGGTTCCGAAGAATCAATATTTAGGCCCTCAAAGTTTAAGAACCTCTAAAAGCTAGTCTATCCTTCTATGCATGAAATATGCTACGACAATTCTTTATTTCAGACAAACAGTTACTGATACACTGATAAGTTGCACTAATATATTGCAAGCACGCACGCTTCCCAATTAGTTTTTGTCTCACTAACATCTGCTTAGCGTTTCAAAATAAAACCAAACAACAGCAACGATCTCATATTGGTTTTAGTTCAATTAGAAGTAGATAATTCTTTATGTACATATAATCGCAAACAGTCTGCCAAGGCGGAAATATTTTTTCTCCTCAAATCGTACGATACAAACATGCGAACTATTTCATAAATTCCACTCCCCCTTTATTTCTTTCATTAAGGATCTATTATTAAACATCAACCAAACATCGACTCAAGTAACGCAGCAATAAAACCACGCCCTAGATCTAGCCTTACTTTTCAAATATACAATCCGCGTCACATTTCTGTATCCTCTGCTAGCTGCGAAGAGAAGATAAAACCTTGTCTTGTTCCAAAATATCAAATATATCTCTTCAGCCAATATGAAATCTTATAACCATTAAAAAGTAAAAGCAGTTTTATTTGTGGTTAGTATCGTTAGTAATACTTTTCAGTAATAAGTTATTTTCAGTCCCGCATTCTTTTTGCATATTTTCTTAAATAGTTTTTCTACATCAGAGCCGATATGTTTGCGTGTGATGTAGAGTGTAGTGAGTGTCTGTGTGAAAAGTGTGTGAATGATGAAGTGAAGTGATGAAGAAGGAGAACAAGTGTTGTTGTTACTTTGTTGATTTGTAGAGCATTAGCAAGCACTTGTGCTCCTATTGAACCGATATGATTGGTTGTGAGGTCGAGCGTGGTGAGGGTCTATGTGAAAAGTGTGTGAATGGTGAAGTGAAGTGAAGAGGAACAAGAACAAGTAGTTGTGTTACTTTATTGATTTGTAGAGCATTGGCAAGATCTTGTGCTCCTTGATCACCGATTTTATTCGAATGGAGTTTGAGTGTGGTGAGTGTCTGTGTGAAAAGTGTGTGAATAGTGAAGTGAAGCGAAGAGGAACAAGAACAAATATTGTTGTTACTTTGTTGACTTGTAGAGTATTGGCAAGATCGTGTGTTGCTTGATCACCGATTTGATTCACAGAGAGGTCGAGTGTGGTAAGTGTCTGTGTGAAAAGTGTGTGAATGATGAAGTGAAGTGAAGTGAAGAGGAAGAAGAACAAGTATTGTCGTTACTTTGTTGACTTGTAGAGCATTGGCAAAATCTTGTGCTCCTTGATCACCGATGCTATTGTTCCACAGATTAAGTGTAGTGAGTGTCTGTGTGAAAAGTGTGCAAATGATGAAATGAAGTGAAGAGGAAGAAGAACAAGTATTGTTGTTACTTTATTGATTTGTAGAGCAGTGGCAAGATGTTGCGCTCCTTCATCACCGATGTGATTGCCTACGAGGTCGAGATTAGTGAGTGTCTGTTGGAAAAGTGTAAGAAATATATGCTGTGGCGTAAGATTGATATAAGTTTGATTTAGAGTGGCAAGATTATTGAGGAAAAGTGTGTATAAATCTACTAATTACTTGGTCGAAGTACATTGCATCAATATACTTCTGTAGTCTGGGATTATTAGATTTAGGTGGTTGAAGCGGTTTTAGTGGATCTGGAAGTGGTGTTGGTTCAGCCATAGGCGATATTGATGAGTCTGGAAGTGGCGTTGGTTGAAGCATAGACGGTATTGGCGGATGTGGTGTAGGTTGTGATACAGGATTGATGAGTGGATATTCAGGTTCGATTTCTTTGAGTTCTATAATGTGAAGGCTATTACCAGTATATAGAGACGCTATCACTTGAAATTGTCGAGCTGGAGGAAGTAGTATTTCGTGTTCTTCTGGAAAAAGTGAATATTGATGAATACTTTTGGAAGAATAACAGTCAATGTTAAATAATGTTCTTGTGCCACTCTGACCTAGAAATTGCTCATTGCTTAAAACATCAAGAAATGTTGTGCAAGATGAAAATCCCCACCAAGTGACTGTACTTCCTTTTGGATATTGTGCACTTAAATCACGTTTCACCCCACGATACACCATACGACGATTAGAGTCTGATGGAAGTTTGGCTAAAGATGTCATAATGAGACGAAGATAAAGAAACCACGGCTTGAGTAACAGTCGATTAGCTGCTTGCAAAGTATTGTTAAGAATAATATAAAATGAGTTTTCTCTTGGTGTCCATTCCATTGTGTAAAGTAGGACCGAAGCTGCCTCATCATCAGTTATGCCATGTTCTCCATCGAAATGATTTTGTTTTACTGTCCAAACCATGCGTTTAACTTCAGGAACAATTGAGATGAGAGGATTAATAGCTTCTTCCAGAGAAACAAGCGGCTCATTCTCATAGCCTTGAATAGGTGGAAGCATTCGTTTTGGTTGTGAAGTAAAATCAGAGAATCGAGAAATAGTTTGTGGTTCATCAGGAAACTTAGCAGCCATGATTTGAAGTGATCTACAGTACAAATATTTTTAAATGAAAACAAATTTTCTTTTGTTTGAGATAATAAATGAATTTATCTATAAAATAATTGTCGTAAGATTTTTCTATGCATATATATTAGAAGAAGAGTACGATAGAATGAGATAAGTTAGTATGGAAGGCTTCTAATCAATATACTAGGTTTATCATTTTCTCACAATAAACTTAGAAATAGATTAATAATCTGATAGAAATTTCTGTTTAAAATTAAAATAATTGCAAACCTATTTCTATCTGATTGAATTCTATTTAGAAATGAACATAAAAATCAATTTAAAGATAATTTTGATCTGGCAATAGATTTTTGGAAAAGAGAAGTTTGAGTTTCCATCATTTTTCTGTGTTATCATCGCGTTTGTAAGACAACACTCGTCTGAAGAAATGTTCATTTTTACTTTACGTCTTGATACTCATACGACCTATCTACGATTTTATATTATGAGATTAAATCGATCCTATTATATTATCATCATTGCACGATTTAGTCTACGTTCGCCGAAAATGAAATTCACCGGATCGATCCTATAGGCAACAAGTGTGTTTTGGATGATTAGTGTATAATACCAAATCAGTTGATCTTCAAGCAGGACAACTTTCAAGTCACATGGCTACCATATCATTTGGTTGCCATCTTAGAGAGTGTGTGGATGTGAGTGTCGGTGTCAGAGTGAGGTTAATGTAATACCCACACTCACCCCTCAAGATGTTAAATAGTATAAAAATCATCTCTCTCACTAATCACGGTTTGATAGAGGACAGTCTTTGAAGTCACGTAATGATGGTTGAAGTATAGTTGTGTTCAACAGTCTCTTCGATAATCAAGAAAGAGAGTATAGAAAAGAATGAAGCTAATCGTATATTGTCCAGCTCGATACAAGTCATATTTATCGAAAATGTTTACATTTAAGAGATCTTTCGTCTACATAGCTTTAGCCGGACTTTGCGATCGTTACATTTATGAAATTTGAGAAAACATTAAAGCATACTTAACAAAAATGATTTTTCAGTACAAATAATAATGGTTGTTTTAATAATCTCGTGGTATCTAAAAATAAACAATGTAGATAAGTATACATTTCATAACATAGACCACTGGTGAAGAAAAGACTCAGCATATTTCTTGTAGAAGTTTATTCTCATGTTTGTAACTTGATGTGAAAATGCTTCTTTCTGTTAGACAAAGCGACAAATAACAAGCAAACATAAAATGGCGTTTGATTCCCTTCTTTACAGCATCACTTTTTACAGTGTAAAAGAAAAGAAAAAATACCTTTTAATTTTTTACAAAGAAAGAGAGAGACAATTATTTTTCATCATCTTCTTTGTGTTAATGGACTGCGGCTTTGACGACAGAAATCATTTTTCGTTTTACATACATTTTTTTGGTAATAGCATATTTGTTTATGTTGCGTCTACAAAGGCATATGTAAACTTTTTTTCCAACAATGTTGGAAGAAACGAATTTGATTTAGATGAACTAACATATAAACAAATTATTCTCGTGTATACTGATCTCTTTTTAAATTCTTTATTGAAAATTTGAAAACATATTTTCGAAATTTCTCTAGTAATTTAATTTATTTGCTCTTCTCGTTACGTTTTGTTTCCGGTGTTATTAGTTTGCTTCGAGTCCATTCGTATACATAGGTATTGTACGAAAAATGAATAAATTAGTATCAGTATATAATAGTAGTACCTATATGTAGAAGAAAAAAACGACGTAAATCTGATGTACTGATGTAATAGCTGAATTTTTATTTTCTTCATTCATTCTTTGAATCTTTTTTTTATTTCTTATGTACTCTTTTATTCATTTCAAGGTATTTTTCTTACAATAAATTAATCTTTATATGAAAAAAACATTTCACCAACTATTTCGATTATTTGTTGACTAAAAATTATCTTCTCAAATATAAAGGAACACATATATTTATTAATACAGGATTCTGGTCGTTTATTTCTGATGGAGTGTGAGTGTGGGTGGGCTGAGTGAATATAATACCACCCACGTCCACACCCACAAATGTTAATCAAACGTGATCATCACATTATAGGTTCAGTTTCAAAACAAGCACTTTTATTTACTCTTTCTTTAAACATTAAAAGAGAAATGATATCTCTCTATGATTATCACCCACTATTCATTCGTCCTCAACATATGTAATATACGCATTGATGGATTTCTTCGTCGCATTGCGTTCAACAGATCGTTTTATTTTGTTCACAGCGCCATGTCCGACTTCATCCTCTGAGAGAATTAATGTGGTTAGTGCCTAAATGAAAAAGTGGAGGTAAAGACAAGATATAGTTGATCGGGAAATGAGAATTACTGTGTTGTATAGTAATGCATCAGTGAAATGTTGTCCTCCAGCACGTCCGATTTCATTGTATGCGAGATTCAATGAGCTGAGAGTCTAGATGAAAAAGTGAAGTTAAAGACAAGATATAGGTTAAGAGAGAATGAGAATTACTGGGTTGTATTGTAATGCATCAGCGAGACGTTGTGCTCCAACATCTCCGATTTGGTTAATTGAAAGATTTAGTGTCGTGAGTTTCTAGATGAAATAGCTGAGGTAAAGACAAGATTTAAATGAAGAGAGAATGAAAATTACTTTATTTTGTCGTAATGCATCAGCCAAATGTTGTGCTCCAATATCTCCGATTTCATTTTCCTCAAGATCTAGAGTGGTAAGTGTCTAGATGGAAAAATGGAGGTAAACGCATGATATCGATGAAGAGAGAATGAGAATTACTCTATTGTGCTGTAATGCATCAGCCAAATATTCTACTCCAGCATCTTCGATTTCATTATTTTTCAGATAAAGCATAGTGAGTGTCTAGATGAAAAAAGCGGAGGGTAAAGACACGATATAGTTGAAGGGAGAATACGAATTACTTTGTTATGTTTTAATGCACCAGCCAAATGTTCTGATCCAACATGTCCCAATCGATTATATGTGAGATTCAATGAAGTGAGAGTCTAGATAAGAAAGTGGAGATAAAGACAAGACATAACGGAATAGAGAATGAGAATTACTGTGTTTTGTTGTAATGCATTTGCTAAATGTTGTGCTCCAACATCACCGATTTGATTATATTCAAGATCTAGTACAGTGAATGTCTAGATGAAAAAACTAAGGTAAAGACAAGATTTAGATGAAGGAAGAATGAGAATGACTGTGTTATGTTGTAATGCATCAGCCAAATATTCTGCTCCAGCATCTCCGATTTCATTTTCCTTAAAATCGAGTGTAGTTAATGTCTATATGAAAAAGTGGAGGTAAAGACAAGATATGAGTGAAGAGAGAATGAGAATTACTGTGTTGTATTTTAATGCACCAGCCAAATGTTCTGCTCCAGCATCTCCGATTTTATTATTCCAGAGGCATAGTGTGGTGAGTGTCTATATAAAAGATAGAGGTAAAGGTATACTACCGATAAAGAGAGAATAAGAATTACCGTATTGTATTGTAATACATTAGCTAAATGTTCTGCTCCAACATCTTCGATTTGACTGTATGAGAGATCCAATGAAGTGAGTGTCTAAATGAAAACGTAGTGGTAAAAATATAATACCGATGAAGAGACAGAATAGTTGACCGCTGTTATCTGGGATTGTATTAGTGAGACAAATATTCGTATGGCTCCATTTAAGAGTGGATAGATATCAATCTGAATATTTCTATGATTTGAGATGCTGTGAAGTGCTCAAGGTAATCGAATGAGAAGCTGAGATAAAAAGGAGGTAATAAAAGTATCTCGTAATGAATGATAATCGATTATTCTCGAAATGTCGATCTTGAAAAGAATTTCTTTCGGATTAAACGTATTTCGCAGAAATTAGTTTAGAAAAAATTGCTTTAGAAGTAGTATTCCTTAAAGAAATGGTCCACCTTTAGGATTTGGGTATGAATGATATGATTGCATGAAAATGTGGATCTTGTTATGGATTAATCTTCTCTCAATACATATCCACACCCGCTCATACTTTCAAAGGAGCATTTGTCGAAGATATCTCTCAAGCAAATTTCTAGAACGTTATTTGTCATAAGATATTTTAATTTATAGAATGGTATTTTGATTCAAATTTACGACATCATACCTGGCTTGCAATGGGAAATATTTACATGAGATTGAAAAGAAACAAAAAATGAATTTTTATGAAGAGATTAATAACTGTTGAATGATTTTAAGTAACAAATAATTTATTTACGTATATTTTATTGAAGTCATTCTACATAAATAGAGATTGAAGGAATGAAAAATAATTCAGTAATCAATAGATAAAAACTAGACTATTATGATAGAAGGACGTTTACCTGGTATCGAGGATAACTGTCTACGATCTCATTGAATCGTTGGCATACGTTTCTCATCGAGCATAGGATTGTGAAATCCGACTGATGGTCCAGAATTCGGTAGACAATTTCTATTGGTAACGTAAAGAAGGTAGCAATGCTTTGATTTGACATCGTAGATTCATGCTGAAATATATGATGTGTTGTTATTTTTGTTTTCGGATAAATGAGTCGAGGGTTGTTTTTTATTGATTTCACATGGCGTTGCAATTACTTGTTGAAAAGAAAAAAAAATGAAAAAGAATGACGTCTAATACAAGAGACAGAATTGATCGATGAGAAGCTACTACAACGATCAATCAAACTCGAGATACGATCGACCAATAGCAATCGATTCACAAAATATCTTTGAACATTCCCGAATTACCAGCACAAAAACGAATTTATTTTCTTTTTTTTACCGCTTGCGTACAAACAATACAACTTTTCCTTCCATTTGTTAATAGACACCATTAAAAGGGTGTGAGTGCTGGTGGATTGAGTGAATATAATACCACCCACACCCTCAAGATTATGATCGTTTTATAGATAATTTTGATCTTAGTACAAAAAACTAAATTGAACAAATAGTTTATACGTTGGAACTACATGTAATGCAATATTATGCTCTTTAAATGAGATAGATAAGTTCTTGTTGTTTTTTACGTTAAACAAAAATAACACCGTACGTAAATATTCATGTTATTTTTAGTTTTAATTGTTTAAATACTTTTATATTTTCTTGATACTATTCATTGCTTGTAAAAAAATAAACCGAATACTTTGATCTTTTTAATTTCGTACTATATATA
>CAJNOI010000579.1:0-17157 GCA_905250115.1 Adineta steineri
TTTTTTTGTGACATTGATTTATTTTTCGTTCTTTTTTCTCTATAGGAAGGTAAAGCATATGTAAAACGAACTGCAAAGAAAACAGCTGGACGAAAACGTACTACTGGTGGACGAGCTAAGAAATCGACAAAAAAATAAAATATTTTGATTTTACAAAATATTTCCGAACTTATTTATTGTTTCGTGTGTTTTCTTTTTCAATTATAAGAATACAAATAACACATTTTTCGTGTTGATTTAATAATCTTTCTATTTCTTTAGATGCTTCTTCTTCTTCTTCTTCTTTTTGTATATCGTGATTTATTGTTGGTGTGTATAGCTTGTAAACGCTTGTTATATGTGTAGAAAAAAAACCGTATCCTTAGTTTCGATAATTCACTTTTTCCTCTGTGTTCAATTTATTTTGAGCATCAGATTAACATTGTGTTTCTCTCGTCAAACATGTCTTCTTCTTTTTTTTCTATCTATGTATTTTATAACTATAAAGAGAACAATATTTCTTCTATTCTTATCTAATTGTTCAATGAAAATGTCATATGTGTGATATATCTTTTTCCTTCATTCATCACAACTTTCATCATAAAAAGAAAAAGAAAAGAAAATCAAGATGTATCTTTAATTTTGTCCTTGCCAAGGAATATTTGATATACTATATATATCAATTCATATTATAATAAAAGGGTTTAAGTGTGAAAGAAAAATTCAATGACACAATTATTTTTTATTCGACCTTGATGATTACTATGTTCAATAAATAAAAGAATCATGGAGTCTTGAAGGACTGTATAAATGGATATATTTTCATATCGACGAAGATCGAAGTTAATATAATTTCTGTAAACATAGTTGATTATTTTAAAGTAAAGAAAGAAAATAGGTTAAGATCAACATAACATTGATTAATTTACGTTGTATTAATTATATTTACATACACACATAACATACTACCTCAGTAATACAAAGTTTCATATTTCTTTGTAGAGAATCTTGCAAAAGTTTATGATTATATTACAAATATATATATAAGATCGCTGTTGATCAACTTGATTTCAACACTTTCTTTTTGTTTAAAAAAGAGACAAAAGAATATTTTATTCGCTACAATTAAGTTAATTAACAATGTATGTTGTTCAGACGAGTAACACTATTGTTCTAAATCATCGCGATAATAAATTTTATATGATATTCTAATGTACTAATGGTAGATGTTATCAATATTGAATAATAAAAGTTACATTAATTTTTTAGTATTAAAATCAGAAAATTTCTTTCAGGAAATTTGAGTGAAACAAAGATAAAAATAAACTTTGAATATTGATTATTATAAAATAATTCACAAAAAAAATTTGATGTGCTTAATTTTACCTAGAAATTATCTATTACTAAAGTTTTATACACTTAATTAAGATTTAATACGCTAAATAAGCATACGAAATAGATTATAATTATTGCTGATGTTTTACCATCATCCTTTAATACTATGAAAAAAAATTCTAATGTCATTGAATTGATGATTGTGTATGTGAAGAATTTTTATTTGACATCAAATATTTACACACAATCCAGAAAATTCTTTATTTTCCGTTAGTTTTCAACAAAAATCAATTTTCTACTATGTCTATAGCTTCAGTCATCCACATTCTATCGCTAATCTTTGTCGAAATGTTTTTTAAAATAACGCATAAGATTGTAAAATACATTAATAATAATCATATCTTCATGAAAAGTAAAATTTAATATTGAGCACATTGTTATTAGGATGACACATCTTATTTTACTTAAAATTAAAATTCAATCAATTATTGATTTCTTTTTTAAGCCATGAAATACAATTTAAAGATAGTATACTACGTTATAAGATATTCAACAAACACAAGTGAACGATTGAATAACTATATCAATATTATTGGTTTTGTTATGAGATAAAGACAACAGAAAACTCTTTAGCAAATAAGCTTAGAGTACTATTAATAAACTGATTTCTTTTCTGACAGTTTGGAAATACTTGACTTAGTTCTTCAAACTTGCCAAAAATCATTTGATTTTTTAAATATATATGACATTTGCGTTGGTTAATATAGACTAAAACACATTGTATTCATTTATAATAGAATGATGACTTATATCTACTGACACAATATTTCCTAATCTCATTGGTCCGATGTATATGCCATTCATATGATAGAAAAGAACAAACAAAATGAAATAAAACATCTTTAAACAAGTAGTGATGACTTTACTTCACAAATTTTTGTTTTTGTTCGTGAATTAACATTAAATTTAAATATTAAAAATTCTCATAAATTTGTATAATTTGTGTTGTTTTTAGACAATATATTTTATTGTTTCTATGAATGAAACTAATATAGCATCGATTGTCTTTGGTATTGTAGCTGGTTTTTATAGTACTGTCTTTTTACTTTTTCTATCGGATGTTGTTCATTTAAATAAAGAAGTGATGAAAATGAAATATGAATTAGACGATATTAAAAATCAAACTATTATGTTTAATCGTTCATTTCTAATTGATTCACCAAAAAATATTTTATCATCAAAAAAAACTATTTCAGGAAAAATATGTTTTTCATATAATGAACAACGTCAAATACTTGAATATATTAATTTTATATGTAATATGGCTATACTTCTATTTGGTAGTTATTCAATATATATACATGGTATTGGAACACATCATGGTCTTGCTTATCGTTTAATTTTTTTTGTATTTAAGTTATGTACTATAGTTTTATCAGTTTGGCTCAATCTTTATTTTGAAAAAGGTTTACCAAGTGATATATTTTTGTATATATGGATTGATGTTAATTGTGTTGCATCAGTATATCATAGTTTGTATCAAATAATGTAAAATAAAAATATTTACGAAAAAACTTTTTTTTTACTATTTCTGAAATGAAATCTCAATTTTTTTTAGATAATTATACCGCTCGAAATCGATTAATTGACGAACATCAAATACATATATGTATACGTTAGTCAAGATAAGTTATTACGTTGAGTAATGCATCCAATATGCATTCAAATTATTTATTTGATCCATAAATATATGTTTTATGAGAAATTTCATTTTACAATGGATGTATATTGATATAAAGATATTATTCATATTGATGAATATTAATCATGGAACTTAAACCATTAATATACAGTAAATCCTTCTATAAGAAATATTCTTGCTAAATTTTTCACGTAAGAATATATAAATAACGAAATAGTTCGTATTTTATAGTTGTTTCCTTTGTCATAGATAGAGATACAGTATTTCGATTTCAAATTTTGTCAATAACATAGTGTCATGATCATTGAAATGTTCTAAGGATTTCAGTCAGAATCAATATTTTATCTTCGAGATATCGCTTACCAAAATATCGATCACATGCAGCGAATAACTCTAAAAATTGAGTAGTTATAAAAATTTAGTATATGGAGGATAGTGCACTTGTTTTGACTAAAATTTTTAACATATTCTAATAACCATGAGACCTATTAAAAAACGTGCAATTTTTTGATCTTAAAATGGAAAATTCATTGAAACCATCACACGTCACCTTCGACAGCTTATGAATACGAATCCTTTTTTACTTTAGCTAGTGATATTAAGATATATTTCTCAAGAAAACATGAAGTCAAAGTTAAGAAAACAGTTCGTCTACCTTCTTTGTAAGATCTTTATCTTTACTATGTATTCATTGATTTCACATTTATGACGATCTTTATTTATATGAGTCATAAAATAATAGTATCTCAAGATTCTTTCATACTAAATCGGTAGTTTTTCTTCTTCAGATTCAATGTTATTATCAATAAACGGATGTTATATTGTCGAGATATTGATTAGAGAATGAATTACATCAATTTGAAAAAGTAATATTTGTATTCTACCTATATTATTTTTTGTACAGAACTTCTTCATCTACATTAACTACTTCTACAATACAATTGTGATCGTCGGTGTTCTATAATAAAAAAGACTTCTCTCATATAAATGTATTCATATAATCATTATTGGTTTTAATCTGATATCTATTATATAAATATTTTTACGTGCAAATCACATGTATTTTGTTCAACATCTTTGTGATTTTAAATTAAATTTTAGATTATGCAAGCAATACGACAGTCATTAACAGTTGCAACTGTAAGTTAAAATATTATTCTCAAGATAATTAATTTATATGTATATATTCTAGCAACGACGAATTAGTCTTATACGTCCGTCGTTGATTATACAACATATTCGTTATGATAGTAGTGATTCACGCTCATCTGCAAATCAAAATAAAAGTAAATTAATATGAAAATTGATAAGATTTCAACTAAGTTCAATAGAACTCTCAAACGACATGCTTGATTTACAATGAGTAATAATTAATTCTCTTAAAAATTTCTCGGCAGCAATAAAATTTGACTACTTATTGTAGATATTCTCATTGTGTAAATCGTTTAAATGTAAATAGACTTGCTATATCGAGTTAGGTAACAGATGTACAAGATATATGTAATATAGAGAACTAGTCAGAAGATTAGAATGCAGATGAGGATGAAGAATGAATATAATACTCTTATTGCTAAATATCTACTTCTACTATTACCGAACTCAATTTCTTTAACAAGCATCTATTCTTTCTCATTCTCCTGCTATTTGATGTTTTTTCTTTCAATACTAGAAATAAGATTTCTTCTCATCTATTCATGTCTTTTTTGGTACATAGATCGTTGTTTTTCATGTTTAATGATAATAGCATCTAGTTTTCTGCGTACGGTTCTATCTAACATCATTAAAAAAAATTAAACCAAAGATCGTAAATATGACAAGAAAATTTAGTTGTATTGGAAAATATTACGATAACTATCTCTAAGTACTGATGTACATAAACAGAGATATCAATCAATGTATTGCTTGATACGAACTGAAGTATGTCGATGAATTTTTCAAAAAACCTTTTTTAAATTTCGAATAAAGAAGAAATAATTTATATTTAAAAATGCTCTAACAAAAAGATTTCTAATAGCTAAGCTTCTATATGCATAATATCTTGAAATGAATACTAATTTTAATCTCGCAGAAAGCATAGTACAAATATTCAATAATCAATTCGAACTATCGCATTAGCGGAGTGAACACTAATTATATATAAAAAAAATGACTATGCAATCAAGGAGAAAATGAAATAGTTCTATACTTCCTAATGCTTCAGATGCACATAATAGAGATCGAGTGTGCTAGCGTCTCGTTCAGAGCACATTAAATAGAACTAAGTGGGTATATTTCATCTTCGAACACAAAACTGATATATAAACAATCATTTGAAGGTGCATTATATATATTTATTTATTTACGCCAGAATACAGACAGTTAGTTAAACTAGATCTGTTTTTTTACTCGAATATAGAGATTGTTTGAAATTCTTTCGTTTTGACGATAGTGTCTAATTTAACCAAAATATCTTTGCTCTTTGATGAAAATTAAATAACTGTATTAGAATGTACAAAAACTATCGTATCAGAAATTCTATTAAACAGCAGAAAAAATTTCATATAAAAGAGTAAGATCAAGTATATCTAAAGATGTACACCGTTCGTAATTTTCGATTATGTCAGATACAGAAACATACCTTTAAGGTATATGGTCTATCTATAACGATACAAGTTTTACAAAGCATCACTACGTGAGCTTTTCATCACATGTATCTTATAAGTTATTATCTTTATTTGAATATAATTGAAATTTAATTCATTTTTTTATATATTTTTTTGCTTAATTATTATCAGTTTAAATACATTGAATAGAGCCTTTAGAGGAATTAGAATTAATATAAAAAATATTTCATGTAAATCACTTAAACTATGTATTTATTCTAGGTGAAAAACAATCTGATCCAGGCAAAGGTAGTAATTTAAATAAAACGAAAACTAGTGATAAGAAACAAAAAGTCAATACCACTGATGATACCAAACAACCTGGTAAAGAAATCATAATAGACAATTATAATTTTATTGTTTTGCTTATATATTAGGTACAACACGAAAAGATTGGAATAAACCAAATCAAGTAATTTCTAATGATCCACCTTATGGAAAAGCAGGTGGCTCAATAGATACTCATAATCCTGATCGTGGAAAAAAATAAATAATTTTTCATTTTCTTGATTTATATTGCAAATTCTAGGATGTTTACAGAAGTAGGTTTTCCGGAAAGTCCTATGAATGATCCTTTCTCCCAAAAGTCATCCATTTTTTGTTTTGTTTTGTTTTGATTCAATATGACTTAGCTTTAAAAATAAACAACGGTGTGTATTTTCAATATTATCTTTTATAGCAAAAACATACAAACTTTCGAATATCATAGTTAATCAAAAAGATAACAAGTCAATGTAGGATAGGTATCAATATATTTTTTACGTAGAACGTTGATTAATAAAAAATTCATATTTTAAAAAATTAAAGCTAATGATGTATAGAAATCAACTAAGGAAGTTGTTAATAAGTAATCAAGTCTTTTGCACGTGTTACGTAAGTTAATCATTATCATATTACAAATATAGAAGTGCTATGACAAAGACAAGAAAGAATTTATTACGACAGTCTCTCATTTCTTAATTTCACAGAATGCTTACATAGATTTATTATATCGTAATTTTGTTATAAAAGAAGTCAGACATTCAATTATGTTTAATGTAGCTACATGAGTTTGCAGTATATACTGTTGAGACAACGTGGTGCTTTTATTTTTGAATACGTTATAAATGATAATATTTTTTTTTATTTGAATTAATGTAAAGCATTATGATTAAGTAAGATCGAAATGCTTGAATCAATATTCAATTTTTCAATATAATATATAAACATATTGAAATGATTTAAACTGGTCAGGTATGACACATTTTTCATTTGTTTCGTATGAAAATACTACATAAACACATAAATCATTGAGAGTAAATCGAATAAGACAGTATTCATAACATTCATCATCGTAATATATCTTGACAATTGTATTCACTCCATTTTTTTTCTATACGATAGCCTTTAAAACCATTTGATGAAAATAAATATCAAATATATTAATTTTTTTTATGTTGTGAAGAAGATTGAAAGAATAAAAACGATGTGTTGCGTACGTTAACGTAAATAAGGAGCAAATAAAATAGTATTATTTTTGTTTGATTTTACGCATTAGTTTTATTTTTGAAGATGAGTAATAGGGTGTAGATGTTCATATTACAAGAAAACGATAATATTCTAAAATAAATCAAATAAATAAGAAGAAATTTTAATCTGTTTCGAATATTTTATCCTTATATTTATTAGGTTATCATAATAACTATGTGTTAAAGTTTTTGAAAAATAACTGATTATATTGACTGGATTAAATTCTACTTTGATAGTTAGATTTTTATTTTGTAGTTTTTATCAATTAAAATATTATAGATGATTGATAACAAATTACACGTAACTGTTTTTCAATTATTGTTATATTTATAATATGTTTCTTTTTCTACATAAGTTTTATAAGCAATATCTCAGTGGAATTGGTTAATGTACGATTTTTATTTTGGAACAATTCACTTATTTTATAAATGATAAATATATAAGTAAGTTTCTACTTTTTAAACAACATGTAATAGAGATATTTTTATTATTTAATTTATCATTTGAAGATTTTGTTTAGTTTTGACTCATAAATTCAAAATGTACGTATATCTAAAATAGTATTACACATTAATTATTTTATATGTTATCATTTTTTTTATTAGATTATAGATACTTACATTCAAATAAGGTGACTTATGTATATGAATACCTTCATTTTTTCTTCCTCATTCTAACCATTTTTTAAAAGCCTTAAAAGAAATTGAGTTATATGATACTTGATGCATTTTCGTTATTCAATGAACAACGATAATAATGTATGAATGTAAGATTTTCTATGAGACCACATTAGATTTTTAATTAATAACATAGGGGGATTCTGTTTATTATGTATGAAAAGTATAATAAAAGATAATAGAATTAATCGTTTTATTCTTCTTCACTCACCTATCCCTACAATCTTCTTGAATGGTATGCAGTGATGTTATCAATATATTTATTGAAATTTGCATATTCATAATTCATAAGTTATAGTTTGTTCATGTTCATATAAATATTTTGTAATTGACTTGTATCATATCGACAACCTGTCGACGTTTTCATATTCATGTTAACAATTAACTAGAGTGTGTATCATAATGATATCGACCTTTAATATTTGCATACATCTTGACTTGAAAAAATAATAACATCTTGATTTTATTTTGGAAGATGTGTTATTGAATGCGCTGCAAAAATTCTATAGAGAAGCTTCTGTTACAGAAAAAATGAGCCTTCTAAAGATTTTTATCATGCTAAATACGATGAGATATAGCATTATCATGAGATAAAACTAAAATGAGAACAAAAGAATTATTATCACTTAAATTTTGAAATTCATTATTTCATTTTCATGTTTTATGTTCTATTCATGCTTTTATTTTGAATATAACTCAGAATAAAACTCTAACTAAAGTTGTCATTAAAATACAAAAGTAATCTTTTGACTATTAATTATGATACATGTTACTTTGTCAAAAGATGTTCCTTTATTATGTTGAGAAATAAATGATTAATAAAATAAATGCAAAGCACTTATCTAATTAGTAATCATAGTTATCAAAGAGAGAATACATTATCTGTTTATATATTCTTCTCATCGAATTCATTCAAATTGTATTTGTAGAATGATAAATGTAACTATGTATTAAAACTGAGGCATATTCGATAGATTTAATAGATAAAACGAATAATCAATAAATTTTTATTTTCATATGACTAGCAGTGATATATCGTAGATAAACTATTGAGTAAGAACATCCAAAACATAGAGGCAATCTATGAATTAATTTTAATATAGTATTTTGTCTATAAAAAAATATGTATATGTGGGCTGTATGCTTCTCATTACTACATGATAACTAAAGACGTACTAATCAAGTTTAATTCTACCTTCAAAAATTCAGTGAACATCATGATTTATCATTTATAATCAGTGAAACATCATAGCATACATTAGTAAATAGACTCTCTTCTTTCTATTTACTAGTTCTTTTTTCTCATTATCATTTAATATCATTTTTATTTTATCGATTGTATAAGTAATTCGTTGATTTATTTGCATCGCTATGGAAGATATCCCGAAATACGAATCGAATAGTGATATCGATAATGAGATGGATTTGCCAAGCAATTCAATAAATGTTTCGCCATTTCCATCAGTGAAGATAACACATACTTCGTCAATACCTAACTTTCAAGTTTCATCACCAACGATTTCACATCTTTCATTGCCGGATAATATACATGAATTACCACTCGGTCATTTATCTAACCCAAAATCATCACAATCTCCTAGTATATTGCCTCCAAATAGATCTGCTTCTCTTGGATCATCATCACATCGCTCATCAGCTGATGACGTTGTTCCCGAGCTTAAAAAGTATGTTAGAATTTGTACTGAAAAATTCGACTTTGTTTCTTATAGATTTGATGCAACTAATAATAAAATGACAAGGATGAGATCAAAAGTCGTAATAGATGAAGAAGATCTTCAAAGAAAAGTTCAACAAATACTCAATGGTCCTGATGTACAACGACAACTTCGAGCAAGTATGTCTGTTGGCCCAGGTGGCTTTGATTTCACATCAAAAATAAACCTTCATCGAAATAAATCAGTCTTTAAGGAAAAAAAACCGTTAAGTTATTGGTATATTATTGAATAAGAACGAACAGTGTATTTCTTAATAGACTTCCTGAAAGATTCAAAAAATCACAAGAATCTGAAACACATCGTTTGAAACTCTTCGAAATCTTCAAGTTTGCTGATGGACTAGATATACTTTTGATGATTATTGGTTCTATCGCTGGTTAGTTAAATTTTGTTCTAAATATAATTTATTCTTGTTTGTTGATAGCATTGGGAACTGGAGGTATGGAGTTTCATGTATTAAGGTCAAGTCTAACTCTTCTTCTTTAGCTTGTTCTCCAATAGGCCTTATTGTATATAAACAATTACTTAATCATTATACTACCGATAACAAAATTAATACTTCTACCACTTTCAATCGTTCAAATGAATGGTAACTAGACAATCGTATGTTAATACAGTTTAGTCTTATTTTTCTTTAGTTCAATAGTGGTTAATACTACAAATAATGCTTCATCTACGATATCTATAGAAAATATTATAGTTTATTACGTTCTGCTCGGTTTAGGAAATTTAATATTCTGTTACGTTGGCTGGTCAACTTGGCTTATCACTGCGGAAAGACAAGTTCGTCGTATTCGATTTGCTCTTTTTCAAAATATTCTTCGACAAGAAATCAGTTGGTTTGATGTACACAATGCTGGAGAATTAAGTAATCGACTTGTTGATGATCTAGGTAAATTAGTATTCTCAGTATGACTTATGATTTCATATTATCATTTTGTTGTAGATAAAATTAAAGATGGAATAGGGTAATTTAATTCGTTAAGGTTTTTTAATAAATCTTTCTAATAAATAGTTTCTTGTAGTGAGAAAGTACCGGATTTTTTTTCGCTTTGCGTACGAATGATCAGTTCACTCATATTGGCTTTTGTGGAAGGATGGAAATTAACATTGGTTTATCTATCTATATCTCCACTAATAGTTGTTACTATTAATTTTACAGTCAAAGTAAAAATATATCCTATAGATTAGTAAGATACTTTAATTTCTTTATAGACGATTATTTCATATACAGTAAAAGAAGTGCAAGCATTTGCATCAGCATCATCAGTTGCACAAGAAGTTTTACAAAGTATTCGAACAGTTACAGCATTCCATGGTCAAAAAAAAGAAGAAGAAAGGTATATAATTATGATATCTATCATCTGACAATATATTTATTATTTTAGATTTGCAAATAGTTTAGTTAAAGTAAAAACCATTGGAGTGAAAAAGGGTGCTTATATAGGACTATGCCAAGGTTTAAATAATCTTTTTAGTTATTCAGCAACAGCGCTTACACTTTGGTATTATATTTCATTATTCTTTTTCCATTATGTAAATAAATACATAACAATTAATCATAGGTATGGTTTACATCTTTCTCAAACTAATTGTTCAAACTATTCAGCTGGATCAGTATTTTTGGTAAGTTTATGATCTCCGTCACACTTCTTTCATTCGCAAATTTTATTTATAGATTCTCTCCGCCTGCATGGTATATTTTTGCCTTACAAAAAAAAGTATTATTCATGTAATTCTCATGTATTGTTTGTAGGGCGCTACAATACAAATATCTCAATTTATGCCTAATATTCAAAGTTTTGCAGAGGCTCTTGGTAGTGGAGGCGGTGTATTTAAGATTATTGAAAGAGTAAGCGTAAAATAATGTGTTCATAAAATGAGTTTTCTTTCATAACCTCTTAGTATTCAATGATTAATGCATTGAGTAATGATGGTGAAAAACCACCAACTATTAAAGGTGATATTGAATTTGATAATGTTAGTTTTACTTATCCTGCACGACAAGATGCTTTGGTATGAATTTTTACAACTTTCATTGAACTTTTATACGATATGTATCATTTATACGTAGATCCTCAATAAACTATCAATATATATTCCATCTGGTAAAACAATTGCTTTGGTTGGATCCTCAGGATGCGGAAGTGAGTTATTTTGTAGTTCGTTTATAGTTTAATATTCGATTATTCTCATAGAAAGTACAGCTATTCAATTGATACAACGATTTTATGATTCAGATAGTGGTCGAATTTTAATCGATGGAATAAATATAACAAGATTGAATGTGGCTTGGCTTCGATCACATATAGGAATTGTGAGTCAAGAACCGGTTCTTTTCACAGGATCAATCGAAGATAATATCCGATTTGGTAAACCAAACGCGACAGATGAAGAAGTAGAAGCTGCTGCTAAAATAGCCAATGCTCATGACTTCATAATGGCACTTCCAGAAGTATGAACTTTTCTTATGATTAGTCTTTCATCAATGAATCTATTTTATCTCGTAGAAGTATAAAACATCATCTGGTGATAAACTCAGCGGTGGTCAAAAACAACGAGGTATATCGAATGGATATTTCTTATTATTGTATAAAGTGTTTTATTTCTGTTGTAGTGGCTATTGCTCGAGCAATGTTATCAAATCCAAAGATTCTTTTATTAGATGAAGCAACAAGTGCACTTGGTTTGTTAGTTTTTCTTTTTATTTACAATCGACATTGTATTATATAGATAATACTAGCGAAAGAGCCGTACAAGATGCACTAGACAAAGCTAAAGAAGGTCGAACTACAATAGTAATAGCTCATCGTTTAAGTACGATACGAAATGCTGATTTAATCATTGCATTAGAAAATGGACAAGTAAAAGAAAGTGGAACACATAACGAATTAATGAAGCGGAAAGGACTTTATTATGAATTAGTTACAACTCAGACTGAAAAGATAGCGGAAGAAAGCGATTCAGAAAGTGAAACAGAAGAAAACGACACCAACGATGAGTATGTATGGGCACAACAGTCACTAGGTTACAAAATTCTCGCTGTCGTGTTTAACTATTATATATTGAACATGTTAATTTTAGCTAACAGAAAAATTTCAAAACAATCAATGACTTCAGGTGACAATTCCGATGGATATAATGAGAATGCAGATGATACATCACCAGATGATATCTCAAAAAATAAGTATTTTCGTATTCCATTTCTCCTCAAGATTTCAAAATTTAACGCTCCAGAATGGCATTGGATTTTATTAGGCACATTTACTTCTCTTGGTTATGGCATACTTCAACCCTTCTACGGACTTATATTCGCAAATATGTACGGAACAGTAAGTGAACCAGATCCACATGAACAAGGTCGTTTAATACGCATATATGCCATAATTTGTTTCTTGTTTGGTGTTGGTGAATGTATCGCTCAATTTTTAAGTTGTCTTAGTTTTGCTAAATCAGGTGAAGCATTAACGATGAGAATGCGAAAATTAACATTTAGCGCTATACTTCGACAAGAAATGAGTTATTTTGATCAACAAACAAATTCTGTTGGAGCTCTTGTTACACGTCTTTCTTCGGATGCGTCTGCTCTTAAGGTAATTGTAAATCATATTTCTACTTTTAAAGAAAATCAAAACTTATATATTTGTGCTAAATACCTTTCTAATAAATAGAGCGTATACGATTATTTTTAATTAAATTTGTCTCATAGGGAATGACTGGTATTCGTATTGGAATCATTTTACAATCAATAGGTGCCTCTATAGCAGGCTTAATAATTTCATTCGCAACGAGCTGGAAACTGACATTGGTTAGTTTGTCCTTTGCTCCTATTATAATATTAGCAGGAAAGCTTCGAAGTCAAATAGAAGATAATGACAAACAGTCAAAAGATAAAATTTCATTTACCGAACTAGGTGGACAGGTAATGATTAAAATTATATCATTTCATTTGTACTTATGGCTGCTTCTTGTTTTAGCATGCAACACAAGCAATCGAACATATTCGTACTGTCGTTGCTCTTCATCAAGAAAATCATTTTATCCAACTTTATCAAGATGCATTCAATGCAGAATATAAGTATTACTCTTGACTTCTCTCAATTCAATTGATTTTTCTAAATCATTGGAATATTTAGAAAACGAATACGTCATATACACTTGATAGCTCTAGGTGATGCTATATCTAATTCAATGGGATATTTTTTTCCATCCGCATGTATTGGATATGGTAATAACCTCATCAACAATGGAGAATTACAATTCGATCGAGTGTATAGGTAAAATAATTTCTGATTGATATTTATTTTTATCTGAATATATTTCTTATGAAAGAGTTTATGCTGTTATAGCACTCTCTATATCTACTATTAGTCGTTCATTGAATACAGTTCCTGATTATTCAAAAGCTAAACGAGCCGCATTAAGAATTATAAAACTTCATAATAGACAATCACAAATTGATCCTAATAAGGAATCAGGGATCATTTTGGCAAAAGTAATAGGCTACAATTTTCTCAATTTATACCAGTGAAATCTTGTGTTATTGTTATTTAGGAAGATTTTGTGGGTAATATTGAATTTCATGATGTTTGTTTTCGATATCCAACTCGACCAAATCTTCGTATTTTAAGACATTTCTCATTGAAATGTTTAAATGGTAACACGACAGCTTTTGTTGGTCCATCAGGATGTGGAAAATCAACAACTATGGCGTTGTTACAACGATTCTATAATCCAATAGACGGAAAAATTTTAATAGATGGCCATGATATAAAAGTTTTGAACATTCGGTGGCTTCGATCACTGATGGGTCTTGTTCAACAAGAACCAGTTCTTTTCAATATTTCTATTCGTGATAATATTGCATATGGTGATAATAGTCGGCAAGTAACACAAGATGAAATTGAAACTGCTGCTCGAATGGCTAATATTCATGAATTAATTATCTCATTTCCTGAGGTTTTTCCACCTTTTTTCTTTATCCTAGATTATATTACTGATGATTTAGGGTTATGAAACAATGTGTGGAGTAAAAGGTAGTCAATTATCTGGTGGACAAAAACAACGAAGTAAATATTTCTTTAAAAAAAGACTTTTTATGAACGATTTATGTTTTAGTTGCTATTGCTCGAGCTTTAATTCGTAATCCAAAAATTCTTCTTCTTGATGAAGCAACATCAGCATTAGATAATAAAAGCGAAAAAGTTGTTCAGTCAACATTAGATCAAGCAAGGGTAGGTCGAACATGCTTAACAATTGCTCATCGGCTATCGACAGTTCAAAATTCTGAAAACATTGCTGTTGTAAATCGAGGCAAATTAAGAGAAGAAGTAAGCATGAAATTGATTTTATTCTTTATAAAAGATTAAATATTATTTTAGGGTACCCACGAAGAACTATTGGCAAAGAGAGGATTATATGCACAGCTTGCATTACCACAACTGTCTGTTGGTCATCGCTGATTAAATGACGCTAAATATTCAGTCTCCATCTTGTTTTAAGTCCGTTTAGAATACTTCGTGTATTGATTGTACTGACATATTCGTAACTTTTAAATAACGTTTTTTGTTAATTTTGGGAGCTTCTCTGAATTTTTGTAAATTAATAAATGTTTAGAATTTATGTTATTATATAAATATAAATCTGCATCTATCCACTGTTATTAATGAAGTTTACTTGTTAGATAAGTTTTTGTAGGAGTGCATGTGCCGATTCAAGGGATTAGAAAATAGAAAGGTATATGATTTTATTTTCACACATTTTGAAAAAAGTTATATGTATCTTAGCTTCAGTGTTTTATCCAGCTTTTTTCGTCCGAGGGTGCGAAATTAACTGCCGGGGGGGCAAAAATCTCTCTTCTGAGGGGGCAAACGTAGAGTTTCAGACTCAAAAAGCGTAATTTTTCTGAATTCCGGGGGGGGGGGGGCAGAAGCACCCTCCGAGGGGGCAAAAAGCCCCGTGCCCCCCCCCCGCTGGATAAACCACTGCTTAGCTTTTTTCCTCATAAATTCATGTAAGTTTTGATCAAATTTCAGTAAATTCTTACTTATTTTGACTTTTATGAACAACTTTATACATTTCTTTAGAAAAATATTATTGAAGAGATAAAATGAACTGCAAGGACGTTTAGAATTTATGGTGAATCATCAAAATTAATATTATTACTATTCATGTTCCTGATACATTTTATTAAAAAAACAAAGTATAATTCAACACACACTTTATAATTTTTATGTTCTAATATCCAGAACTTTTAGAGAAATATTTCTTTGTCGAAATCTTTTCCCGTAACGCTTCCATGATCGCTTTAGTGGGACCTACTAGAAGCTGTATCCAATGACTCCCGTCTCGAACGTTTTGATACTCAATGAATGTATGCGGACTGATTTGATTATCTTACACGTTTTGATTTGTTAACAATAAGATCTTATTTTAACTTTGTTTTTAACAAAAATGATACTATAAAAAAAAGTAAACATTTCTCTATAAGTCTATACCAACCAGAGACTTAAACGAATAAGTAAATACCCATTCGAATCCGATTCGATTGTTATAACTAGTGTTCTTTTCTGACAGACTCCTATCTATCTATTTCTACGAGAAAGATTCATTTTTTAATATTTTATGTATTCCTATAAACTTTGTCTTCATTAAATTGTAACCGAGCATATGTCAAATTTTTGTTTAACCTGATTTTATAGTATTTATATTATTTGATAAATGGAGCGAATATTGACACGTTCATTTGATTCCATTCAATTTGTTTTCGGTTTTTGAATTCTACATCGAAACCCTACTTTCATTTGTATGACATATCTTTGTATTTTATCATGTTAGCCTTGAAAATATGGATATCCTCAATATTTCAGTAAGTCACATTTATTCTCAGTTTATTATATATCTTATTAACCATGTTTTGATATTTGACCTGTCAATGTGTGATTATTTTGGAAATGACATTTATGTTCTTTTGAGAATAAAATAATTTGAAAAGATATTGAATATGATATATTCCTTGTTTTCAATTATTTTCATTTGTTTCATGTCATTAATAACTTTTTCAATATTAAGAGGTTTATTGTTACTATAGTAGGTTAACAAGATAAAGTTTTTGTTTTTTGTGCTCAAATTGTATCCCGGCAATAAGATACAATTGAGCTCATTTTATTGATAAATAAAACGAACAGGACAATAAATAGAAAAAGAACTCTTAAATGATACAACAAAGAAGAACTCTGAAAATCATACAATATTAATAATGTAAATGATGACTGTTAAAAAGAAATAAATAGGAGATATACAACATAGAATGATAGCTGACAAGCTATCTAAAAAATAGAACAACTGACTAGAAAGATTAAGATATATATATAAGACTTTTACAACAATGACTAGTGTCTGTAATTTGTTTTTGTGCAATCATACCTTCTGTTTGTATTAAGTTTGATAATTGAAGAATATTTATATATCAATTGGTGTCATTTCAATTTGCGGCTTACTCATTAGTGTTGTTGTTACTGATATCATTGTTGGTTGTGTTGTTGCTTGAATAATTTCTGGTGGTTGTGTTGTTGCTT